>JAGSPU010000856.1:0-25087 GCA_019321725.1 Paulownia fortunei | reverse complement strand
AAGTAAACGGTAATTTATTGTTTTAAAAAAATGGCAAGTAATTTGTCATGTATATGGATCGGTAACAACATACTGAAATTGGCAAATTTGCTGGTTTTTCTCACGCCCAAATCAATCAACAGGCTGAAATTGGCAAATTGAAAAGTGCCTTAATGACATTGACTAGCCATGATCTTGTTTTGGACTCATCTTAAATTGCAAAATATTGGAATCAACTCTAATCCAATGAATCAGCCCATTAAGTGCATCTTTGAATCTTTTAGTCCTTGCCCTTATTATTAGTTCAATAGGAACATGCAATGGGTCTTTTAATGATGCTCTATTATTCTCATCATTGAATGATTCGAAACTCACAATAAAAAATAAGAACTGAACATGCGTAAGGGTATTTTTCTAGGATGGTGTTAATTCAGCTTCAAAATCATGCAAGAACAATGTCATTGACACATTATCTATTTAAAAAGATAAGAAACAAAAGGTATAAGAGATTTGAGTAGACGCCACACTCATGATAGATGAGAAAGATTGTGAGTGATAGGTCAAGGATGAACCCACAAGAAAAATCATAACAAGTTAAGAAAATAGTTATTTTAAGAACCAAAGAGGAAAACTCCTCACGAATTTTATTTCAATTACGAATCATTTTCTGTTAGGATTACATTGGCTTATAAAGCCGAATTACTAAATAACTTAAAAAAAAAAAATCAAATCCTAAACAAATAATCCGTACAATAAGGAAATTAAAATGTCCAATAATAAGGAAAGAAGAATGGTCAAACCCTTACAATCAAGAAAGTTAATTAAAATGTCTTGAAATGTTTTCAAAGAAAAAAAGGAATGTCAATATCATACAATCAATTAAGAAAGTAAACGGCAATTTATTGTTTTAAAAAAATGGCAAGTAATTTGTCATGTATATGGGATTGGTAACAACATACTGAAATTGGCAAATTTGCTGGCTTTTCTCACGCCCAAATCAATCAACAGGCTGAAATTGGCAAATTGAAAACTGCCTTAATGACATTGACTAGCCATGATCTTGTTTTGGACTCATCTTAAATTGCAAAATATTGGAATCAACTCTAATCCAATGAATCAGCCCATTAAGTGCATCTTTGAATCTTTTAGTCCTTGCCCTTATTATTAGTTCAATAGGAACATGCAATGGTCTTTTAATGATGCTCTATTATTCTCATCATTGAATGATTCGAACCTCACAATAAAAATAAGAACTGAACATGCGTAAGGGTATTTTTCTAGGGATGGTGTTAATTCAGCTTCAAAAAACATGCAAGAACAATGTCATTGACACATTATCTATTTTAAAAGATAAGAAACAAAGGTATAAGAGATTTGAGTAGACGCCACACTCATGATAGATGAGAAAGATTGTGAGTGATAGGTCAAGGATGAACCCACAAGAAAAATCATAACAAGTTAAGAAAATAGTTATTTTAAGAACCAAAGAGGAAAACTCCCTCACGAATTTTATTTCAATTACGAATCATTTTCTGTTAGGTAATGGTTTATAAAGCCGAATTACTAAATAACTTAAAAAAAAATAAATCAAATCCTAAACAAATAATCCGTACAATCAGAAATTAAAATATCCAATAATAAGGAAAGAAGAATGGTCAAACCCTTACAATCATGAAAGTTAATTAAAATGTCTTGAAATGTTGTCAAAGAAAATAAGTAATGTCAATATCATACAATCAATTAAGAAATTAAACGGTAATTTATTGTTTTAAAAAAATGGCAAGTTATTTGTCATGTATATGGGATTGGTAACAACATACTGAAATTGGAAAATTTGCTGGCTTTTCTCACGCCCAAATCAATCAACAGGCTGAAATTGGCAAATTGAAAACTGCCTTAATGACATTGACTAGCCATGATCTTGTTTTGGACTCATCTTAAATTGCAAAATATTGGAATCAACTCTAATCCAATGAATCAGCCCATTAAGTGCATCTTTGAATCTTTTAGTCCTTGCCCTTATTATTAGTTCAATAGGAACATGCAATGGGTCTTTTAATGATGCTCTATTATTCTCATTATTGAATGATTCGAACCTCACAATAAAAAATAAGAACTGAACATGCGTAAGGGTATTTTTCTAGGGATGGTGTTAATTCAGCTTCAAAATCATGCAAGAACAATGTCATTGACACATTATCTATTTTAAAAGATAAGAAACAAAGGTATATAGATGAGAAAGATTGTGAGTGATAGGTCAAGGATGAACCCACAAGAAAAATCATAACAAGTTAAGAAAATAGTTATTTTAAGAACCAAAAACTCTCTCACGAATTTTATTTCAATTACGAATCATTTTCTGTTAGGTAACATAAAGCCGAATTACTAAATATCTTAAAAAATAAAAAAATCAAATCCTAAACAAATAATCCGTACAATAAGGAAATTAAAATGTCCAATAATAAGGAAAGAAGAATGGTCAAACCCTTACAATCAAGAAAGTTAATTAAAATGTCTTGAAATGTTTTCAAAGAAAAAGGAATGTCAATATCATACAATCAATTAAGAAAGTAAACGGTAATTTATTGTTTTAAAAAAATGGCAAGTAATTTGTCATGTATATGGGATTGGTAACAACATACTGAAATTGGCAAATTTGCTGGTTTTTTCTCACGCCCAAATCAATCAACAGGCTGAAATTGGCAAATTGAAAAGTGCCTTAATGACATTGACTAGCCATGATCTTGTTTTGGACTCATCTTAAATTGCAAAATATTGGAATAACTCTAATCCAATGAATCAGCCCATTAAGTGCATCTTTGAATCTTTTAGTCCTTGCCCTTATTATTAGTTCAATAGGAACATGCAATGGGTCTTTTAATGATGCTCTATTATTCTCATCATTGAATGATTCGAACCTCACAATAAAAAATAAGAACTGAACATGCGTAAGGGTATTTTTCTAGGGATGGTGTTAATTCAGCTTCAAAAACATGCAAGAACAATGTCATTGACACATTATCTATTTTAAAAGATAAGAAACAAGGTATAAGAGATTTGGGTAGACGCCACACTCATGATAGATGAGAAATTGTGAGTGATAGGTCAAGGATGAACCCACAAGAAAAATCATAACAAGTTAAGAAAAGTTATTTTAAGAACCAAAGAGGAAAACCCTCACGAATTTTATTTCAATTACGAATCATTTTCTGTTAGGTTAATGGTTTATAAAGCCGAATTACTAAATAACTTAAAAAATAAAAATCAAATCCTAAACAAATAATCCGTACAATAGGAAATTAAAATGTCCAATAATAAGGAAAGAAGAATGGTCAAACCCTTACAATCAAGAAAGTTAATTAAAATGTCTTGAAATGTTTTCAAAGAAAAAAGAATGTCAATATCATACAATCAATTAAGAAAGTAAACGGCAATTTATTGTTTTAAAAAAATGGCAAGTAATTTGTCATTTATTGGAATTGGTAACAACATACTGAAATTGGCAAATTTGCTAGGCTTTTCTCACGCCAAATCAATCAACATGTTGAAATTGGCAAATTGAAAAGTGCCTTAATGACATTGACTAGCCATGATCTTGTTTTGGACTCATCTTAAATTGCAAAATATTGGAATAGACTCTAATCCAATGAATCAGCCCATTAAGTGCATCTTTGAATCTTTTAGTCCTTGCCCTTATTATTAGTTCAATAGGAACATGCAATGGGTCTTTTAATGATGCTCTATTATTCTCATCATTGAATGATTCGAACCTCACAATAAAAAATAAGAACTGAACATGCGTAAGGGTATTTTTCTAGGGATGGTGTTAATTCAGCTTCAAAATCATGCAAGAACAATGTCATTGACACATTATCTATTTTAAAAGATAAGAAACAAAAGGTATAAGAGATTTGGGTAGACGCCACACTCATGATAGATGAGAAAGATTGTGAGTGATAGGTCAAGGATGAACCCACAAGAAAAATCATAACAAGTTAAGAAAATAGTTATTTTAAGAACCAAAGAGGAAAACTCTCCTCACGAATTTTATTTCAATTACGAATCATTTTCTGTTAGGTATTGGTTTATAAAGCCGAATTACTAAATCTTAAAAAAAAAATCAAATCCTAAACAAATAATCCGTACAATCAGGAAATTAAAATGTCCAATAATAAGGAAAGAAGAATGGTCAAACCCTTACAATCAAGAAAGTTAATTAAAATGTCTTGAAATGTTTTCAAAGAAAAAAAAAATGTCAATATCATACAATCAATTAAGAAAGTAAACGGTAATTTATTGTTTTAAAAAAATGGCAAGTAATTTGTCATGTATATGGGATTGGTAACAACATACTGAAATTGGAAAATTTGCTGTTTTTCTCACGCCCAAATCAATCAACAGGCTGAAATTGGCAAATTGAAAAGTGCCTTAATGACATTGACTAGCCATGATCTTGTTTTGGACTCATCTTAAATTGCAAAATATTGGAATCAACTCTAATCCAATGAATCAGCCCATTAAGTGCATCTTTGAATCTTTTAGTCCTTGCCCTTATTATTAGTTCAATAGGAACATGCAATGGGTCTTTTAATGATGCTCTATATTATTCATCATTGAATGATTCGAACCTCACAAAAAATAAGAACTGAACATGCGTAAGGGTATTTTTCTAGGGATGGTGTTAATTCAGCTTCAAAAACATGCAAGAACAATGTCATTGACACATTATCTATTTTAAAAGATAAGAAAAAGGTATAAGAGATTTGGGTAGACGCCACACTCATGATAGATGAGAAAGATTGTGAGTGATAGGTCAAGGATGAACCCACAAGAAAAATCATAACAAGTTAAGAAAATAGTTATTTTAAGAACCAAAGAGGAAAACTCTCACGAATTTTATTTCAATTACGAATCATTTTCTGTTAGGTAATTGTTTATAAAGCCGAATTACTAAATAACTTAAAAAGAAAATAAATCAAATCCTAAACAAATAATCCGTACAATCAGGAAATTAAAATCCAATAATAAGGAAAGAAGAATGGTCAAACCCTTACAATCAAGAAAGTTAATTAAAATGTCTTGAAATGTTTTCAAAGAAAATAAGGAATGTCAATATCATACAATCAATTAAGAAAGTAAACGGTAATTTATTGTTTTAAAAAAATGGCAAGTAATTTGTCATGTATATGGGATTGGTAACAACATACTGAAATTGGCAAATTTGCTGGTTTTTCTCACGCCCAAATCAATCAACAGGCTGAAATTGGCAAATTGAAAACTGCCTTAATGACATTGACTAGCCATGATCTTGTTTTGGACTCATCTTAAATTGCAAAATATTGGAATCAACTCTAATCCAATGAATCAGCCCATTAAGTGCATCTTTGAATCTTTTAGTCCTTGCCCTTATTATTAGTTCAATAGGAACATGCAATGGGTCTTTTAATGATGCTCTATTATTCTCATCATTGAATGATTCGAACCTCACAATAAAAAATAAGAACTGAACATGCGTAAGGGTATTTTTCTAGGGATGGTGTTAATTCAGCTTCAAAATCATGCAAGAACAATGTCATTGACACATTATCTATTTTAAAAGATAAGAACAAAAGGTATAAGAGATTTGGGTAGACGCCACACTCATATAGATGAGAAAGATTGTGAGTGATAGGTCAAGGATGAACCCACAAGAAAAATCATAACAAGTTAAGAAAATAGTTATTTTAAGAACCAAAGAGGAAAACTCCCTCACGAATTTTATTTCAATTACGAATCATTTTCTGTTAGGTAATTGTTTTATAGCCGAATTAAAATAACTTAAAAAGAAAATAAATCAAATCCTAAACAAATAATCCGTACAATAAGGAAATTAAAATGTCCAATAATAAGGAAAGAAGAATGGTCAAACCCTTACAATCAAGAAAGTTAATTAAAATGTCTTGAAATGTTTTCAAAGAAAAATAAGTAATCAATATCATACAATCAATTAAGAAAGTAAACGGTAATTTATTGTTTTAAAAAAATGGCAAGTAATTTGTCATGTATATGGATTGGTAACAACATACTGAAATTGGCAAATTTGCTGGCTTTTCTCACGCCCAATCAATCAACAGGCTGAAATTGGCAAATTGAAAACTGCCTTAATGACATTGACTAGCCATGATCTTGTTTTGGACTCATCTTAAATTGCAAAATATTGGAATCAACTCTAATCCAATGAATCAGCCCATTAAGTGCATCTTTGAATCTTTTAGTCCTTGCCCTTATTATTAGTTCAATAGGAACATGCAATGGGTCTTTTAATGATGCTCTATTATTCTCATTATTGAATGATTCGAACCTCACAATAAAAAATAAGAACTGAACATGCGTAAGGGTATTTTTCTAGGGATGGTGTTAATTCAGCTTCAAAAACATGCAAGAACAATGTCATTGACACATTATCTATTTTAAAAGATAAGAAAAACAAAGGTATAATAGATGAGAAAGATTGTGAGTGATAGGTCAAGGATGAACCCACAAGAAAAATCATAACAAGTTAAGAAAATAGTTATTTTAAGAACCAAAACTCCCTCACGAATTTTATTTCAATTACGAATCATTTTCTGTTAGGTAACATAAAGCCGAATTACTAAATAACTTAAAAAGAAAAATCAAATCCTAAACAAATAATCCGTACAATAAGGAAATTAAAATGTCCAATAATAAGGAAAGAAGAATGGTCAAACCCTTACAATCAAGAAAGTTAATTAAAATGTCTTGAAATGTTTTCAAAGAAAATAAGGAATGTCAATATCATACAATCAATTAAGAAAGTAAACGGTAATTTATTGTTTTAAAAAAATGGCAAGTAATTTGTCATGTATATGGATTGGTAACAACATACTGAAATTGGCAAATTTGCTGGTTTTTCTCACGCCCAAATCAATCAACAGGCTGAAATTGGCAAATTGAAAACTGCCTTAATGACATTGACTAGCCATGATCTTGTTTTGGACTCATCTTAAATTGCAAAATATTGGAATCAACTCTAATCCAATGAATCAGCCCATTAAGTGCATCTTTGAATCTTTTAGTCCTTGCCCTTATTATTAGTTCAATAGGAACATGCAATGGGTCTTTTAATGATGCTCTATTATTCTCATCATTGAATGATTCGAACCTCACAATAAAAAATAAGAACTGAACATGCGTAAGGTTATTTTTCTAGGGATGGTGTTAATTCAGCTTCAAAAACATGCAAGAACAATGTCATTGACACATTATCTATTTTAAAAGATAAGAAACAAAAGGTATAAGAGATTTGAGTAGACGCCACACTCATGATAGATGAGAAAGATTGTGAGTGATAGGTCAAGGATGAACCCACAAGAAAAATCATAACAAGTTAAGAAAATAGTTATTTTAAGAACCAAAGAGGAAAACTCCCTCACGAATTTTATTTCAATTACGAATCATTTTCTGTTAGGTAATGGTTTATAAAGCCGAATTACTAAATATCTTAAAAAATAAAAAATCAAATCCTAAACAAATAATCCGTACAATCAGGAAATTAAAATGTCCAATAATAAGGAAAGAAGAATGGTCAAACCCTTACAATCAAGAAAGTTAATTAAAATGTCTTGAAATGTTTTCAAAGAAAAAAAGAATGTCAATATCATACAATCAATCAAGAAAGTAAACGGCAATTTATTGTTTTAAAAAAATGGCAAGTAATTTGTCATTATATGGAAATTAGTAACAACATACTGAAATTAGCAAATTTGTAGGCTTTTCTCATGACCAAATCAATCAACATGTTGAAATTGGCAAATTGAAAAGTGCCTTAATGACATTGACTAGCCATGATCTTGTTTTGGACTCATCTTAAATTGCAAAATATTGGAATAACTCTAATCCAATGAATCAGCCCATTAAGTGCATCTTTGAATCTTTTAGTCCTTGCCCTTATTATTAGTTCAATAGGAACATGCAATGGGTCTTTTAATGATGCTCTATTATTCTCATCATTGAATGATTCGAACCTCACAATAAAAAATAAGAACTGAACATGCGTAAGGGTATTTTTCTAGGGATGGTGTTAATTCAGCTTCAAAATCATGCAAGAACAATGTCATTGACACATTATCTATTTTAAAAGATAAGAAACAAAAGGTATAAGAGATTTGGGTAGACGCCACACTCATGATAGATGAGAAACATTGTGAGTGATAGGTCAAGGATGAACCCACAAGAAAAATCATAACAAGTTAAGAAAATAGTTATTTTAAGAACCAAAGAGGAAAACTCCCTCACGAATTTTATTTCAATTACGAATCATTTTCTGTTAGGTAATGGCTTATAAAGCCGAATTACTAAATAACTTAAAAAAATAAATCAAATCCTAAACAAATAATCCGTACAATAAGGAAATTAAAATGTCCAATAATAAGGAAAGAAGAATGGTCAAACCCTTACAATCAAGAAAGTTAATTAAAATGTCTTGAAATGTTTTCAAAGAAAAAAAGAATGTCAATATCATACAATCAATTAAGAAAGTAAACGGTAATTTATTGTTTTAAAAAAATGGCAAGTAATTTGTCATTATTGGAGATTGGTAACAACATACTGAAATTAGCAAATTTTTGGCTTTTCTCACGCCCAAATCAATCAACAGGCTGAAATTGGCAAATTGAAAAGTGCCTTAATGACATTGACTACCCATGATCTTGTTTTGGACTCATCTTAAATTGCAAAATATTGGAAATCGACTCATCTTATTATTAGTTCAATAGGAACATGCAATGGGTCTTTTAATGATGCTCTATTATTCTCATCATTGAATGATTCGAACCTCACAATAAAAAATAAGAACTGAACATGTGTAAGGGTATTTTTCTAGGGATGGTGTTAATTCAGCTTCAAAATCATGCAAGAACAATGTCATTGACACATTATCTATTTTAAAAGATAAGAAATAAAGGTATAAGAGATTTGGGTAGACGTCACACTCATAATAGATGAGAAACATTCTGAGTGATAGGTCAAGGATGAACCCACAAGAAAAATCGTAACACGTTAAGAAAATAGTTATTTTAAGAACCAAAGGAAAACTCTCCCACGAATTGTATTTCAATTACGAATCATTTTCTGTTAGGATTACATTGGCTTATAAAGCCGAATTACTAAATAACTTAAAAAGAAAATAAATCAAATCCTAAACAAATAATCCTTACAATAAGGAAATTAAAATGTCCAATAATAAGGAAAGAAGAATGGTCAAACCCTTACAATCAAGAAAGTTAATTAAAATGTCTTTAAATGTTTTCAAAGAAAATAAGGAAAGTCAATATCATACAATCAATTAAGAAAGTAAACGGTAATTTATTGTTTTAAAAAAATGGCAAGTAATTTGTCATGTATATGGGATTGGTTAACAACATACTGAAATTGGCAAATTTGCTATTTTTTCTCACGCCCAAATCAATCAACAGGCTGAAATTGGCAAATTGAAAATTGCCTTAATGACATTGACTAGCCATGATCTTGTTTTAGACTCATCTTAAATTGAAAAATATTGGAATGAACTCTAATCCAATGAATCAGCCCATTAAGTGCATCTTTGAATCTCTTGCCATTATTATTAGTTCAATAGGAACATGCAATGGGTCTTTTATGATTTCAAAAGATTGTTTTATAAATACAAGAGTATAAATGATGCTCAATCTAATTGGCATGCTGGGTACTACTCTAATAGTATCCTCAACAGTCAACACCTTGACTTTGAGCATAACACTTTGCTACCAGTCTTAGATTTATAGGTTACAACCTTTCTTATTCTCCAATTTTATATTTTTTAGACCTAATTGCATCTAATGGGAACCATTCCCACCAATGGACCCACAAAGGTCAAACTTTGTTGGAGTACAAGGAGTCCATTTTGGATTGCATAACATTTTGCCATTTTTCCAAGTTGATGTCATACATCATTACTCCTTAGTTGGATCAATATTCAAAAGGGAGATCCTCTTTGCTGCTCTCTAGCAAGAGAATCTTATCGTATAAGTGGCCCAAGATCCTTTCTGGTCTTGGAGATTGTGTACTAGAAGTTATAGTAATTTGTTCATACACCGCAAGTTTGATCATCAAAAGTGGCACATACTTCATCAAATTCTTTTAAATGCAAGTAAGGGCTTTCAGAGTCTAAACCATGGAAATTAGGAAGTAAAAGGATCATACCTGACTCGAAAATTATTTGCATTTAGAGGAAAAATGAAACAAGAAGGAGAAGAATTTCGAGGAGGTTGCAAGTAATAACGCATGGTACGTACCTGTTGATTCTCATTTTCATCCTGGATACTTTCAACCATGGTGGAAGTATATGGAGATGATTCAAACAAATTTCCAAATAATGTTTCAGAATTATTTCTTACTAAACGTCGAGAATTATGACTATGATACCATATAACCATATATCCATATATCCATAAAGAAAATAAATAAACTATATTTACAAAGGAAAAATATTAATAAACCTGAATACTTACCTTGCCTTCCCCGACAACGGCGCCAAAAACTTACTACAACTTTAAGGTTGCAAACCCAAGTGCAGATTGTAGTAAGTAATAAATTTCTCGTGAGTCGAGGTCGATCCACAGAGAAGTTGTTTGAAGAATTCAAGTTTATATTTCTAAAAGGATGGAGTTTAAGTGAATCAAAATATATGAACAATTAATGTATGATGTAACTAAAGAAAAACTGAAGTAATAAAAGTACTAAGGATTAGGGATCCACTCTTGAGTGTTGGATAGAGAAATGGTTATTTATTCTTTTTACCTCTATTAATTGACACAATTGGAATCCATACATAATGAAGGTTCCAATGGGAACATATTATCAAGTAACTCATGCAATAAGGTAATCATGATAGTGTCTTACTATTGTAAATTATCTCTTAACGCCAATACTTATTTATGGGATCAAGCATTTATGCACACCTTCGTCAATAACAAATCAAGGTTTCACATTAGCAGTCGGTGGGGTAAAACCCTACAATAAGCTAAATGAACTCAAGTATTTGTTGTGTCATTAGAGATACATAAATCAAGAATCACCACAAAACAAGTAGGGTTTAGATAAAAATAAAAATAATAATACAACATACTTAAATAATTTCTACCCTTATAACCATTTCTCTTCCTCCATCAAGAGATTCACCCCTTTTCCTCAGCAAAATGAAATTTAGAAGACATAATAAAAGTAGCAAAGGCTAAAAATATAAGAGAAACTAGAGAATGCATTTCTATTACTACTAGAAAACTTACAATACTAGAAAATATACAAACTAGATAACTTAGCCTAAAGAAACCCTCTACCCCCTCCTCTTACAAGCTTAATACATGGCCTATTTATAGTACTTGGAGTAAGCTAGAGGCCAAACAAATAATGGAGGGGTTAATTAAGTAGTATGCTAGTTGCTAAGAGTTGGTAAGTTGTTACACAAATTTCTCACCCACTGAATTGAATTATATTTTTCGATCAGATAGATCCAGATTTTGAATATACATGAAGAATAAAAATTGTAGTTCTTTCAATGCTGATATATTTTCATATATCTTTTATCAAATTTGGCGGTCGGATGAAGGAGATATGGTCAAATTACCGAGTCATGTCCAAGAGCCGCCCTTTAATAGCAACAACAACTTGTAGCCTATGTTTTTACCATTTCAACACATTTGCACACCATCTTGTCTTTCCAAACTTTTTTATTTACCTCTTGGGTATAACATATTCGAATTTCAGCCCAAAATAAATTTAGGCTCAAGATATATTACCGAATTGGTAAAATAAGTCAATACTGGGCTGAACTCTGATCCGAATTTTGGTGATCCATTTTGTGCAACTACTTAGATGAATTTTCTGCTACCATCAAAACTGAATTGGGCTGAGCTTCCAACAGAAAAGTTGTACCTTTATCTCTTGGCTTTCAAATGAAACAAGCTTCAGGTCTATAGAGCTTTTTGATCATGAAGTTATGCTCAAATTACAAAAATTGCACAAGTCTGGAAATATGCTTCTATTTATTCCCTAACACAAAACATTAATTAAAACAATAATATTAACAAGAATAAAGCAAGAAAAGTATAAAGGGTTTGATACCAAAATATGTCAAAATATGTACTTATCAATCATATAAGTTCGCATGGGGTGACTAATATCACAATCCAAGAGCGTGTATGGCATTTCGTAAATTAGATAGTTTCACACTCAATTTCTCTTGGCATGTAGACTTTGAGAAGAGGTTTGCTTGTTAAGTCATCTCTAGTCAATCGTTGAAGTTCTCCACAAGGTAGCAATACATGCTCTTGTCCTTGTATGCTTATATTCCCATTAAGTTTATATATATTTCTTATTAAACATTAGCAATAACAATGTTTTGTTTTAAGTTACATATGGGGGTGATTATAAAAGCAATCAAAGTCTGTGAATGAAGCTTATATTGGGTCATTAAGCCTCTAATTTTTGGAGGCGCTTAAAGTTCCAGGTAAAGTTCATATGGTTGTGCTCCGCAAAATAATTCCGAAAAAAATGGCACTTCATTTAGTTGGCCGTATTCCTAGATGTGTTATTTACTGAGTCGATGTTTATTTTAGCTCAATGTTGAGCTAATAGCATTATTATTTTACAATTTTGACATGGGTGAGTTCTACCGAATTTGAATCCATGTTTGAGAGTTCTATCATATAAAACTTCTTGACCAATTTTCCAGTGCATGTCTTGAGTTCAAGAAGAGATTCGTATCTATGTGCTTGTATTATGAACTAATCCTATGGTAAAATATAACAATTACATGTCTTTTGCAGCGTATGTATCTCTTCCAATCATGTCAATTTGTTTCTTCTAAAATATCAATGTTATGGTGTAAACTTGTGGTCTATTCTTAAAGCAATGCTCATCCTAGGACAAAGATAGTATAGTGGTACATTAAGCTTCATATTTTTCTATGGACATAAGTCAAATACGCATTTTGAATGGTTGTCCTACTCATCTGTTTTCTCATTCAATGGTAAGTGTACAACCTTTTGGAATTATGCCAAAAATAGCATCGCACTTGGTCTCGTTCTTATATGAGCTATCTATTAAATCAATGTCTGCTTTCAAATCTTTTGGAGTCATAATAGGATGATATTTAATGTTTTACAAAAGATCAAATACTTGCATTTAGACTTTTAAGTTCTTTTGCTTATACAATTTATACATTTGTTCTTAAATACGAGCGGTAGCAATATTTTATCATAAGTATAATTTGGATCAATTCCAAAAGCAATCCTTGTCCTGAATGAAGCTATTCATATTCGCTAGTTATGCATATGATTTTGCTTTATAGTTAAGAGTAGTCGTACACGAAGTTCCATTGGTTTCATCGGTTAGTATATGTTTGATATTTCAAATCAAAATTGAGCAATGGCATTATTATCATATAAGTTCGCATGGGGTGACTTATATCACAATCCAAGAGCATGTATGACATTTTGTACATTGTATAGTTTCACACTCAATTTCTCTTTGCATGTAGACTTTGAGAAGAGGTTCACTTGTTAAGTCATCTCGAGTCAACCGTTGAAGTTCCCCCACAAGGTAACAAAACATGCTTTTGTTTTAAGTTACATATGGGGGTGGTTATAAAAGCAATCGAAGTCTGTGAATGAAGCTTATATTGGCTCATTAAGCCTCTAATTTTTGGAGGCACTTAAAGTTCCACGAAAAGTTCAAGTGGTTCTGCTCCGCAAAATTTGAAATTCTTGAAAAAACATCATCTCATTTCATTAGCCTTATTCTTATTTGTGTTATTTATTGAGTCGTTGTTTGTTTTAGCTCAATCTAGAGCTAATAGCATTACTATTATACAATTTACACATGGCTGAGTTCTACCTAATTTTATTCCGTGTTTGAGATTTCTATCATAGAAAAGTTCTTCCCAATTTTGCAGTGCATGTCTTGAGTTCAAGATGAGATTCGCATCTATGTGCCTATATTATGAACTAATCCTATGGTAAAATATAATTCTGTTTGATGTTTTACCAAAGGTAACAATTGCATGTCTTTTGCCACATATGTATCTCTTCCAATCACGTCAATTTGGTTCTTCTAAAACATCAATGTTATGGTGTAAACTTGTGGATCTATTCCTAAAGCAATCCTCATCCTAGGACATAGATAGTATAGTGGTACGTTAAGCTTTAGATTTTGCTAGGACATATATGCCTGACACGAATTTTGAATGGTTGTCCAATGCATCTATTTTCTCATGAAATGTTAAATGCACGACCATTTGGAATTATGCCAAAAATAGTATTGTACGACCTAACTGTAGAGCCTAAACAAGCTGATATAGTTAAGTCAAGAAATGTTAACTTTTCGCCAATACTAGAATTATGCTTTTAATAAAAGTTTCCATTTTTAGCTATAAGAGAAAGAGCTTGAATCATTTTAAACACACCATATACACAAATCAAAACTGAGTACATCTATTTACAAAATCATAACAGAGCAACTTATTTAAAAATAAAATAGAGTTTTCAAAATAAGCTACAAAACAGCTCAAAGCATGGTATATGAACAACTCTCTGTCCGGCCGTTCTGGAAACTCAGTCAACCTCTAAACCTATACATTTCCACTTGCATCACATGAATCTAATGAGCTAAAGGCTCAGTAAGGTAAAAGTGATGCAATAACAAATAGCGTATATGCAAATCACATAAATGATTAAATGAATTATTCAATTTAATAACTTTCTTTCATAAATCGTTCTTTAGGCCCCTTGAAGTGTGGTACCTAACTAATAGCGATATAGACCGTGGTTTTCGGAACCTGTTTATAATGATTGGCCAATAAGAGAAATAATACAGGATTTTCATACTTGATCTTTCAACCTCAGGTATTAGTCGTATTCTATCTCATTCATTGTGGCTTTAATCAAGTACCATACTTTCTTTTCAAAAACCTCTTTATATTCTTAATAGTATCATGTTTCATGCACCATAAATGCATCAAACATTTGACAATCACATTAAAACATAAACATTATATGATTCTTGTGATACAACAAATGAAAGTTTCAACTTACCTTAAGTCCACTTTGTGCTCTCTTTGGAAGATAGGATGTAGGCATAACAAAATCAAATTATGTACCTTTTAATATACTTTTTATAAATCATATAGTCTATTCTAGTTAAAATCATATTCACTTTTCAATCTTTTATAAACAATTTCATATCAATTACATAACCTTAAAAATAATGCATACTCTATATTTTACTACTAATTCAAGATATTAAACATTAGGGCAGCCATTAAATAACTAATAATTCAAACATAATTATTAGGGCAGCCCACAAACACATGAACACAATCCGAATTAAACTGATGTAAACTTGGTTCTAACTTAAATTGATTCTAACCTTCAATTAAGAAAACAAATTGCTATTCTTCACAATCATCTGTAAGCACTTCCAAATACAATATAAGCATTACAAGTTTAATAGAAATAAGTAAATTAAGAATATTTCACAAGATTATCAATTAAGAAATTTTGTTTTAGCTTCAAGTCTATCCCACTTGAGTTTTCATTCATACAAAAACATACTAAAACATGTAACCATCCAAGATACTATAAATTCATCATAAGAAACATTGAAAAATAATATACCTTGATTAAATTGGAATTAACCTTCACAATCAACGATTTTCAAGCTTAAAAGGGTGGAAACTTGTTCTAGTTTGTGTTCTATGGATACCTATAGATTGAATTCAATTTTTGTGAGTAAGAGAGGGTAGCAATTTGTGAGAATATTAGAGAAGAAGGGCTGGTTGTTTTTGATAAAGCTTCCACAAGAAAATATGGATGAAAATGATTTTCTTGACATTTCAAAGACAGATAAGTAGAGGGCTATGATTGGTTGACTCATGCTTGGTGTCCTCTCATGCAAAGAGCCACATTTATGGGCTAAGGAGATGACAAAAATTGATGTTTTGGTGTTATAATCAAGTCTAATGTGGTTTAGAATGATTTTATGCAAACCTAGTCAACCTACCAATCAAATTGCATTATTTTGCATACTTTTAGGTCTTAGTCAAATGTAACATATTTCAAGCAAATATTTAGGCAAATAATCACTTTAGAATGTAACAAGTATGGAGCAATACAAATAATTCAACTCATGGCCATTCAACACATCAATCTTTTTTAATCGAGATACCAAGCTTTTCACTGCAAAAAAGTCATTTAAGTAATATGTTAATCATAAAAAACAAAAGTTTGATCTCATATTTCATGTACTACTGCATGTTAAAGCATAAGTGGAGCATATAGTAACAGTTATTCATATTCATGCAATCATGCTATTTGTATGCCATAATCGAATAATGTGTATTGGTTAGATAAATATTCATGCAAGATGATTATTATTGGCTATGTAGGAGATAATTGGGCATTACAATCCTTCCTTCCTTATAAAAATTCATCCTAAAAAATTGACGTACCAAATAATTTCGGATACTTGCTTTGCATTTCTTCTACTCTTTCCCACGTGGCCTCTTCTATAGAATGATTCCTACACATTACTTTAACAAGTTGAATCTTTTTCGTTCTCAACTCTTTTTCCTTTAGATCTAGAATTTGCACTAGTTTCTGTAACACCACTTAACCTAATTGCAGAATCTAAACAAGCTAATACAGTTAAATCAAGAAATATTAACTTTCCATAAATACTAGAGTTATGGTTTGATAAAAGTTTCCCTTTTTGGCTATAAGAGAAAGAACTTGAATACAAAAATCAAAACTGAGTACATTTATTTACAAAACCATAATAAAGCGACTTATTTAAAAACAAAACAAAGTTTTCAAAATATGATACAAAACAACTCGAAGCATGGTATATGAACAAATCTCTGTCTGGCCGCTCTTGAGACTCAGTCAACCTCTAAATCTGTACATTTTCATGTGCATCACATGAATCTAATGAGCTAAAGGCTCAGTAAGATGAAACTGAAGCAATAATAAATAGCGTACATGCAAATCACATAAATGATTAAATGCATTATTCAATTTAATAACTTTCTTTCATAAATCATTCTTTAGGGCCCTTGAACTGTGGTACCTAACTAATAGTGATAGACCGTGGTTTTCGGAACTTGTTCATAAGAAACATAAGAAACATTGAAAAGAATACCATAAATTTGATTGGAATTAAACTTCAAAACCAACGGTTTCCAAGTTTAAAATGGTATAACTTGTTCTAGTTTGTGTTCTATGGATTCCTATGGATTGAATTCAATTTTTGTGAGTATGAGAGTGTAGAAATTTGGGAGAAGCTTGGAGAAGAAGGGCTGGTCGTTTTTGAGGTGCTTCCACAAGAAAACATGGCTAAAATGACTTGTTTAACATTTCAAAGAAAGATAAGTGGAGGGTGATGATTGGTTGACTCATGCTTGGTGTCTTCTCATGCAAAGAGCCACATTTATGGGCTAGGGATATGACAAAAATTGATGCTTTGGTGTTATAATCAAGTGCAATGCGGTTTAGAATGGTTTCATGCAACCTAGTCAATCAACCAATCAAATTGCACCATTTTACATACTTTAGTTCTTAGCCAAATGTAACATATTTCAAGCAAATATTTAGGCAATCAATCACTTTAGAATGTAACAAGTATGGAGCAATACGAATATTCATTTCACGGCCATTCAACACATCAATCTTTCTTAATCGAGATACCGAACTTAAAACTGTAAAAAGGTACTTAAGGAATATATTAAATCAAGAAACAAAAGTTTGATCTCATATTTCATGTACTAATGCATGTTAAAGCATAACTAGAGCATATAATAACAAGTATTCATGTTCGTGCAATCATGCTATTTGTATGCCATAATTCGATAATGCACATTGATTAGATGCATATTCATGTAAGATGCTTATAATTTAGCATTACAATCCTTCCTTCCTTATAAAAATATCGTTCTCAAAATTTGACGTACTAAATAATTTTGGATATTTGCTTTGCATTTCTTCTTCTCTTTCCCATGTGGCTTCTTCTATAGAATGATTCATCCACAATACTTTAACAAGTCGAATCTTTTTCGTTCTCAACTCTCTTTCCTTCTGATCTATAATTTGCACTAGTTTCTCTTCATAGGCTAAATCAGGAGTCAATTCCAACGGTTCATAACTCAAACATGAGAAGGGTTTGAAATGTACTTTCTCAATATAGACACATGGAAAACATTGTGAATACTAGATAATGACGGAGGTAAGGCCACTCTATAAGATTTATCACCAACTCTTTCAAGAATCTCGAATGGGCTGACATATCTTGGACTGAGTTTTCCTTTCTTTCCAAATCTCATGACACCTTTCATGGGAGCTACTTTTAAGAACACATGATCCCCAATGGCAAACTCTAGATCTTTTCTCCATTTATCTGCATAACTTTTCTGTCTGCTCTACGTGATTTTCATTCTCTCTTGTATCTTCTCCACTACCTTAGCAGTATGTTGAACTATTTTTGGACCAAGTAGGCTTCGTTCTCCAACTTCATCCAATGAACTGGAGATCAATATTTCCTTCCATACAATGCTTCATAAGGCACCATTCCAATTATTATAAGTAAACTCCACTAATGGAAGCTTCACATCCCAACTCCCTTGAAAGTCTAGCACACAAGCTCTTAACATATCCTCTAATATCTGAATAACCCTATCTGATTGCCCATCACTTTGTGGATGAAATGTTGTAGTAAATGCAAGTTTCGTTCCCATGGCACTGTATAAGCTCTTCCAAAATGTAAATGTAAACTTAGGATCTCTGTCGAATCTCGTTGAAACTGGAACCCCATGTAACCTGACTATCTCTTTAATATATTGTTGAGCATACTGGTCTATATTGTACGTGGATTTCACTAGAAGAAAATGGGCTAATTTAGTTAATCTATCAACAATCACCCATATGGAATTATATCCCTTTTGTGTTATACGTAATCCAAGCACAAAGTCCATTGTAATGTGCTCTCATTTCCACTCTAGAATCAACAAAGGCTTCAACAACCATGATGGTCTTTGATGTTCAAACTTAACTTGTTGACAAGTTAGACATTCAGCCACAAATTTTGCTATATCTCTCTTCATTTTAGGCCACAAATAATGTTGTTGTAAGTCCTTACATATTTTTGTGCATATCCACCTTTCGACCTTCTCTAATTCTATCTTAAAGTGCAGGTCTCAACACTAAGGCTGACAATGAACAAAAGCCTTTAGGTACAATTTCAAGCTCTAATCTTTGCAAATCCAGTAATATTGACTTTTGTATAACAAAAAGAGAAGATGTGGATTTTCTGCTCAATACATCTGCAACCACATTCACTTTACCAGGATTATAGTTGATCACACAATCATAATCCTTCACAAGTTCTAACCATCTTTTTTATCTCATATTCAGCTCTTTTTGGGTACAGAAGTACTTTAAACTCTTATAATTTGTGTATATCTCACACTTCTCACCATACAAATAATGTCTCTAGATTTTCAAAGGAAAAACCACAACAGCAAGTTCCAAATCATAGGTTGGATAATTCTTTTCATACTCCTTCAATTGCCTTGAAGCATAGGAAATAACCTTCCCATTTTGCATCAAAACAGCACCCAAATCATTTTTTGAAGCTTCGCTATATACCACGAATCCACCAATTCCTGTTGGAATTGTAAGAATAGGAGTTGTAGTTAATTTATATTTCAGTTCTTAAAAACTTTTTTCACAAGCATCGGTCCACAGGAACTTCAGATTCTTTCTTGTCAACATTGTCATTGGAGTTGCTATCTTTGAAAACGCCTGAACAAATCATCGATAGTACCTGCTAATCCCAAGAAAGTCCTTACTTCTGATATATTTGTTGGTGTTGGCCACTTAATGACAGCTTCTACCTTGCTTGGATCAACAGAAATACCATTTTTGGATACTACATGACCTAGGAATACCACTTGCTCAAGCCAAAATTCACACTTCTTAAATTTAGCATATAACTGCTTTTCCTTAAGAACTTGCAGCACAATCTTCAAATGTTCCTTGTGCTCTTCTTTATCACGTGAATAAATTAGGATATCATCAATAAACACAATTACAAATTTATGGAGATATTGCTTGAACACCTTATTCATTAAATCTATAAAAGCTGCAGGGGCATGGTTAAACCGAAAGGCATCATTAGAAATTCATAATGTCCATACCTTGTTCGGAACGCAGTCTTTGGTATGTTTTCTTTCTTGATCATTAATTGATGATACCCAGAGCGTAAATCAATCTTAGAAAACACCGATGCTCCCTGCAATTGATCAAACAAATCATCTATTCTTGGAAGTGGATACTTATTCTTGACTGTTACTTTATTCAACTCTCTATAATCAATGCACAACTGCAATGTACTATCCTTCTTTTTCACAAACAACACAGGTGCTCCCCAAGAAGAATAACTAGGGCGAATAAAACCCTTATCAAACAATTCTTGCAATTAAAATTTTAACTCTTTTATTCTGTTAGTGCCATTTGGTATGGTGCTTTGGAAATAGGAGTGGTTGCTGGCATAACATCAATCACAAATTCGATCTCTCCATTCGGTGGTAGTCCCAGTAAATCATCTGGAAATACATCAAGAAATTCTTGAACCACACCTACATTTTTTGGCTTTAATTGTACTTCGACCGAGGTGTCCAAAACACTTGCCAAATATCCAACACAACCTTTATTCAACATCTTTTGAGCTTTTGAGGTAGTTATAATTGGTAAAGATAGTGAGAATGAGGTACCACTAAACACAAACTATTCTTCTTTGGGTGGCTGAAAAATCATAATCTTCTTATTATAATCAATTGTTGCATGATATTTGGTAAGCCAATCCATACCCTGAATAACCTCAAAATTTGGCATCGGTAAAACAACGAGATCTGCATAGAAAGCCTATCACTAATCTGAATAGAACAAGCCCTTAACATTTGGTTGGAATCCATTTCTTCCCCGGATGGAACAGTCACACTGTACCTTTTAATAAATC
This sequence comes from Paulownia fortunei, assembly GCA_019321725.1. Taxonomy (NCBI): domain Eukaryota; kingdom Viridiplantae; phylum Streptophyta; class Magnoliopsida; order Lamiales; family Paulowniaceae; genus Paulownia; species Paulownia fortunei. The sequence continues at coordinate 4,027 of JAGSPU010000856.1, read as the reverse complement.
TGGTGTAATGCCCAATTTTCTCACAAATGCACCTAATGCAAATGAATGCGTAGATCCAGAATCTATCAATGCAATTACAAGTATCCCATAAATTAAAATAGTACCTGTGACTTCAGAAGCATCTGCATTAGCTTGTTCTTGTGTCATTGCATATACTTTTCCCTGAACTCTCCCCTGCACTGTTGGGCAATCCTTTGCTATACGTCTAGGCTTTTTACACTTAAAACAACGATTAGTACCGCTATAGCATTCTCCAAAATGATTCTTCCCACACTTAGCACATTTAGGCCTTTCAGTTGTAGTAGAAGTCTACCCAACTCTAGGACGCTTTTCAGTCCCTTGGTTTGATTTTGCTCTCTTTTCTTCCACTTGTTTAGATTTCTTGGAGTGAATACTTGCTTCTTTTGTTGATGGAATTTCTCAATCTCTTTCTCATCTAAGTCATCCATCAAAGCCTTGTCCACCAGTTCCCTAAACTCTATTACTGAAGACATTCTCACATTTCTTCTAATTTTAGGATTAAGGCCTCTCAAGAAATGATCCATTTTCTCATTGTTGTCTCTAGCAATGTATGGCACGTACTTGCAACCCTGTTCAAATTTTCTCACATAATCACATACAGACATCCCTCCTTATTTTAACTCCAAAAATTCTTTTACTTTGAACAACCTAGCATCTCTAGTGAAATACTTATCATAAAAGATTGTTTTAAACCTCTCCCAAGTTAGCTCTTCCATATTCATTACAAGTTTAGCTCCTTCCCACTAGGTTCTAGCATCCTTTTTCAACAAGAAAATTGCACAAAGTACCTTCTCAGCACATCAATTCGCATGTAGACAAAGATAGTATCTAATGATTTAACCCATTCCTCTGCAACCATAGGATCAAACCCACTAGTAAAATCAACAGGTCCTATCTTTCTAAACTTCTCATATATAGCCTGTGAATTATCCTATCGAGCGTGTGGTGGAGGAAGTCGCTGATTTTGTTCTTGGTTTCTTTGTTGCATATCTAGCAATTTTTGTATTTGTTCACAATGAATTCTAGTCTGTTGTTGAATGAGATCAGTTAAATTGTTCACCACACTATGATTACCCTCATGATCATTCATTGTCTTCCTTTTTGGTGCCATGACCTGATATGCATTGCCCAATCTCATTCCATTCATTAGCCAATAATGAATGCATAATCATGACAATAACATGAAATGAAATATAATCAAATAAACATAAAGACAAATAAACAAATAGTTGACTGAGTGTTCAAGCCAGGATGTGTTCTATGCCTTCTTCTGTCTACAGGAACGACTAAACCTCCGCTATGATACCACAAACTATAACACCCCTTAACCTAACTGCAGAACCTAAACAAGTTAATATAGTTAAATCAAGAAATGTTAACTTTTTATCAATACTAGATAAGGGTTTGATAAAAGTTCCCTTTTGGCTATAAGAGAAAGAACTTGAATTCATTTGTTAATTCATTTCATTTTTAAACACACAATATACATAAATTAAAACTGAGTACATCTATTTACAAAACCATAACCGAGTGACTTAGTTAAAAATAAAACAGAGTTTTCAAAATATGCTACAAAACAGCTCGAAGCATGGCATATGAACAGATCTTTGTATGGCTGCTCTAGAGACTTAGTCAACCTATAAACGTATACATTTCCACCTGCATCACATGAATCTAATGAGCTAAAGGCTCAGTAAGATAAAACTGAAGCAATAACAAATAGTGTGCATGCAAATCACATAAATGATTAAATGCATTATTCAATTTAATAATTTTCTTTCATAAATTATTCTTTAGGACTCTTGAAGTGTGGTACCTAACTAATAGTGATAGACCGTGGTTTTCGGAACTTGTTCATAATGATTGGCCAATAAGAGAACTAATACGGGGTTTCCATACTTGGTCTTTCAACCTTAGGTATTAGCCGTATTCTATCTCATTCACTGTGACTTTCCTATATCAATTTTTCAACTTCAAGTATTTGCCACCATTTGTTGGGTGCGCCAGTCCCTCCTGCATCCATTGTCTACCTGACCATCAATCAAGTACCATACTTCCTTTTCAAAAACCTCATTATATTCTTAATAGTGTCATTCTTCATGAACCATAAATGCATCAAACATTACATCATTTGACAATAATAACAATCACATTAAAACATGAACAACATTATATAATTCTTGTGATACAGCAAATGAAAGCTTCAACTTACCTCAAGTCCACTTTGTGCTAAGTGAAAATGTCAATCTCTTTGGAAGATAGGATGTGCTAAAGGCCCAACATAATCAAATCATGTACCATTTAATATCCTTTTTATAAATCATATAGTCTATTCTAGTTAAAATCATATACAATTTTCAATCTTTTGTAAACAATACCATATCAATTACATAACCTTAAAAACAATGCATACTCCATATTTTACTACTAATTCAAGACATTAAACATTAGAGCAGTCATTAAATAACTAATAATTCAAACATAAATTTATTAGGCCAACCCCTAAAATATGCATACAATCCAAATTAACATTACGTAAACTCAGTTCTAACTTAAATTGATTGTAACCTTCAATTAAGCAAATGAATTGCAATTGTTTTCAATCATTCATAGGCACTTCCAATTACAATATAAGCATGACAAGATAAATAGAAACAAATAAATTAGGATATTTCATAAGGCTATCAATTTTTCTAGATACTAACTTAACTAGCTTGGTTTTGACTTCAAGTGTAACCCACTTAAGTTTTCAGTCATACAAAAACATACTAAAATATGTAACCATCCAAGATACCATAAATTCATCATAAGAAACATTGAAAAGAATATACCTTGATTTGATTGGAATTAAACTTCAAAACCAACTGTTTTCAAGTTTAAAAGGGTAGAAACTTGTTCTAGTTTTTGTTCTATGGATTCTTATGGATTGAATTCAATTTTTGTGAGTATGAGAGTGTAGAAATTTGAGAGAAACTTGGAGAAGAAGGGCTGGTCATTTTTGAGGTGCTTCCACAAGAAAACATGACTAAAAATGACTTGTTTGACATTTCAAAGAAAGATAAGTGGAGGGTGATGATTGATAGACTCATTCTTGGTGTCTTCTCATGCAAAGAGCCATGTTTATGGGCTAGGAAGATGACAAAAATTGATGCTTTGGTGTTATAATCAAGTGCAATGCGGTTTAGAATGGTTTCATGCAACCTAGTCAATCAAATTGCACCATTTTGCATACTTTTAGTTCTTAGCCAAATGTAACATATTTCAAGCAAATAATTAGGCAATTAATTACATTAGAATTTAATAAGTATGGAGCAATACGAATAATTCATTTTATAGCCATTCAACAGATCAATCTTCCTTAATCGAGATACTGAGTTTTTCACTGCAAAAAGGCACTTAAGGAATATGTTAAATCAAGAAATTAAAGTTTGATCTCATATTTCATGTACTAATGCATGTTAAAGCATAACTGGACATAAAATAATAATTATTCATGTTCGTTCAGTCATGCTATTTGTATGCCATAATTCGATAATGCACATTGATTAGATGCATATTCATGCAAGATGCTTATTATTGGCTATGTAGGAGAGAATTTGGCATTACAGTTTCTCTTCATAGGCTAAATCAGGAGTCAATTTCAACGGTTCATGACTCAACACGTGAGAGGGGTTTGAAATGTACTTACTCAACATAGACACATGAAAAACATTGTGAATACTAGACAATGACGGAGGTAAGGCCACTCTATAAGCTTTATCACTCTTTCTAGAATCTCAAATGGGGCGACATACATTGGGCTGAGTTTTCCTTTCTTTCCAAATCCCATGACACCTTTCACAGGAGCTACTTTTAAGAACACATGATCCCCAACGGCAAACTCTAGATCTTTTCTCTGTTTATCTGCATAACTTTTCTTTCTACTTTGTGCAGTCTTCATTCTCTCTCGTATCTTCTCCACTACCTTAGCGGTATGTTGAACTATTTTTGGACCAAGTAGGCTTCA
>JAGSPU010000368.1:0-40806 GCA_019321725.1 Paulownia fortunei | reverse complement strand
TCCTCTACAATTTCTTGCTCATAAGGTGTTTGTTGTATTGCTTCTAAGAACTCCACTCTTATCTTTGCATTGTTTTTATCTCACTCTACTTTGGTTACTAATCATCACTTGATTTTCTAGATAAAATTGGGACTATTTGAATTACGGTACTTAATGTAATTTTTTATTACAATCCCTGTGGATACAATACTCAACTCACCATTGTATTAAAACTTGACATTGTGCACTTGCGGTTTGCACAATACCATGAACAATTATCCATTTGAATTAGTGTACAGGCAGTAACTTATGATGCCCTGTAAGATTGTAGTGCAGTGAACGAGTGGCAAGTGTCCTATTGCCTACCGTTTGCAAGGACGAAACATGAGTTACTTGATGAAGTTAAGGATAGTTTAGCTAGGGCCCAACATAGAATGAAAAAGTATGCTGATAAGGGTAAACGACACGTGGAATTTAGTGTGGGTGAGTAGGTTTTGTTGAAGCTTACTCCATAGATTTGGAAAGGGATTAGTTCTAAATCAGTTCATCGAGGGTTAATCCCTAAGTATGATGGTCCATTTGAAGTCTTGAGTAAAGTGGGCAATGTGGCTTACCGGTTGAAGTTTTTGGATAAGTTAAAAACCCATCCAACATTTTATGTAAGTTTTCTAAAAAAGTACAATGAAGATGCTGGGGATACTTCATGTGTATAGGCACTTCATACCCCGCTTGTAATCTGAGATGAATATAAAAAGGAGGTTTCGAAGATCCTTGATCACCGAACATGGGACAGAGTGAGAAGAATAAGAGGACAAATTACTTGGTCCGCTGGAAAGGTAAGTCTAAGTTAGATACTATATGGGAATGGGATGTTAACTTATGGCAGTTTGAAAAGAAAATTGATGATTGTTGGGCTTCTAAGGGGGGGGATGCTCCACCTCCGACGAGGACGTCGGGTTCTTCTAATGGGGGAAATTTGTTAGCCCCTTAGGGCATTAGGTGTCTTGGCACGACAAGCTTGCGTGCTAGTGGGTAATGGGTGTCGACATGGTGACATCAAATATGACTAAGTGTTGGTGCCATGGCATGAGCTACTTGCAGCACATGGCATATTGAAATAAGGGTATTTGGAAACATTGAGGTTTATGGTACATGTTGGAACAATGTTGTAGTAGGTGACTTAGTGACCCATCAGGTGATGGCCGGTAGTACATGGTGGGCAAGTAGCATAGTGGGGTACCGACACCTGGCACACGTGGGGTGGTCCGAAACACGATTGGAGTTAGGACTTGTCAGTAATTATGGGCATAACTAGGGTCACATTAGTGCAAATGGTAGCTTGATCATATGATAAGATGTTGAGATGCGTCAAGTATACTTCCTTGGAATTTCAATGTGTACTATTATCATAAGAAAAAATATTTTTAAGCTATTATAAGGGGGGAGGGGTCCTTGGAGGACCATCCTACATGGCGGCCCCTAGGGCTCAGCCATGGCTGGACATGGCTTAGTGGGGTGCACCATGGCTCAGTTCGGGGTCCTTCGTAGGTCGATTTAAGTCTAACCCGACCTGTGGGTGGGTCAACCTGGTCCTATCAGGTGGCAGTGTTGGCTGGTGGGCGAGCAGTGGCACATTGTGTCATGCACACCGTGTGGGCATCGTGTTGCAGTGCATTAGTTGTTGGCTAAATATTGTTGGCACTTGTGGACGAGTGTTGGGGCATCATGCGGAGTGGTGTTCGATATTGGCTAGGTGTTGCACGCAAGTGTGTGGCATCGAGTGGCAAATATGCGCAGTGCCTCAGTAGTGGGTATCCAATGTGCAATATTACGTAATAGCTTGCAGGAAACTTGGACCCGACGTGTGTGGGAACTTTAGATAGTGCGCGAGCGGGTGGCCGACGTGCCAAAAGTGCTCGGCCAAGTGGCAGACAGTTGACCTGATGTTTGGACACATGGATGATGGCCCTACTGATGGTTTCCAAGTATGTGACAAATATGTGGGGGCGGTTTTTGGTGGTTATTAGCCAAGCCAATCGCCCGACACATGGCAGACAGTGGCTATGTTTGACTAACAGTTTTGCTATACAGTGGTATTTAACTAGATCGTTTCTCTTGCATTAGGGGATGTCCACTACAGTATTTATTATTGCTTATATCTTTTAGTAGCCATGTACCTGCATGTTTTTAGAAAGCATTATGTGCAGGCCATTGGCAAGAATCCTTGTAGAAATTGAGGAATATACAGGGTTGGGTTTTCCCATAATCACTGTGTTGCTTTACATTTTGTGCATGCGTGTTTACTTGACTTTCAAAAATACTATACTGAAAATAAAGTTAAAACACGACAGTGTGTGAGAGAGAGTTGGCTGACTGATTGGTGCGCAATTAGGCCGCACAATGGGTGGAAATGTAGGTGAAAAGTTTATAGCTTCGAACACCCCTATGACAGTTACCATGGTGCTTCAAGATCAAGAACTATTTTTTGCACTATCGTAAGGAGGAAATTCCTATTGGACAATAGAACATTTTCCATTAGAATTTTCAAGCAGGGTAGTTTTGTGTATTTGTTCCCTAACAAGCACCCGCATACATGTATTAGTATCTTATTCATTGAAAATCCTACCACAAGTATACCGTGTTAAATTTTAGTATCGTAGATGAATAGAGTACCGTCTCCACAGGGATCTTTATAAAATATGCACTAAGTACCAAAATTATAATAGTCTTAACTTTATCTAGATAATTCAAGTAAAAGTTGTAAATAGATAAACTAAAAATTCTAAAATTAAACTAAAAAGTTCACTAAGGCAATTTATCAAACACTTAGTGGATAATTAATTTTAAGGGTTTGATTCACCTAATTTTCACCTATGTTTATCAATCTATTCTATCAATTATTCAAGCCAATAATTTATAAGTCGAGAATTCCTAAAGTCATCAACTTTCTCCCTCGAGTGGTGAGTGATTATAAATTTTAATTCGGATTTCGATATCTCTATAAAAATCCTAAACTAAAACCCTATCTAGTTCAATGAAATCTCTCATAAGACTTTGAAGGGTTCATATGCCTCTTGACTTTATGAATTCCTAAATTGTGCTATCCTATAGCCGTGTATAAATTTTCTCTCTTGATTGTTGAATTTATATGCCAAATATCTAGATTATTGATCAAGTAATCAAGATGTAATAAAAATAAATAGCCCAAATAAATTGACAACTTAAAATTGATAGATTAAAATCTAAAAACATAGGAACCAACTTTGGCTACGTTAACCTATAGAAATTAGAATTTAGCTTATGACTACCGTAGAAAAACCCATAGACAAGTTTTGATACAAAACTGAAAGAGAAATAAAGAAATTGATAAACAAGAGAAAGAATCCTCTATATGTCTAGATGAGAGATGTCTTCAATTGTCTCTCCAAACCCTAGCTCACTTTCAGCTGCTCATTGTGCTCTCCAAAATACCAAAAATCCTTTAGAATGAGCAATATGTTATCTATTTATATCATATCCCAAAAAGAACCTTAGAAACCATTTTCCACACACAAATTGTAAGGTGCCTCCGGGACCCTTGAGTTAGGCGCTGCGGTGCCTAAAGAAAATGGAGTCACTGCCAAAGTTTATGAGGTCGTGGTGCAACGTGGTAATTTTCTCTAGTTTCTATCCATTTTTCTGCATCCGCACCGTGATTCCCACATTAGGCACTGTGATGCCAGTCTGAATTTTTGGCCATTTCTTATTATATCTTTTTCTCTTCTTTAGCTCGTCCAACTTGTCAAATATGAAGTATTTCCTACAAAACTAAATAAAAAACATCAATCTATATATAATTTGCTTGAAACCAATCAAATAACTAAGTTAAAAGTACTTGATTCATTGGTATGAAACCAACTCAACAAATACCCCCAAACCTAGAAATTTGCTTGTCCTCAAGTAAAATAAGTAAGTCAACTCTAAACTAAAGATGAAACAACAGACTCAAACTCGAATATACACCCAACACTGAACCATCAACTCCTCAGCGATTTCTAAAAAGTATAACTAAATTAGAATTGCAAAAACATGTCAATGATCTAAATACCAGTCATGTATATAAGTTCTATTTAACCTTGTAAATTTTTTTTGTGTGTGTCTAAATAGTCAATTTTGCCACTCCACATTCATCACTCGAATAAGTTTATAAAGCCAACCACCTTCCAAATGATCCACTTTTAATAGAGATTGAAGTATTTTTCAAACTTCATAGGATTGCTTTTCACACTAATCTCCACTAATGTAGGTGTGTCATAACATCAAGAATCAAAAAGACTTTCAAAGCTTGTAACATATGGCTTGAGTAGAGGTAGGAAAATATGGATAATAGTAGCTCAAAGTCACCCAAAGCACATAATTAGAACCATGTATAGAGCATCCACACCTCAACATAAGCATCAATATCACCGTTTTTATACATCTCATCATAAATTTATCCTTTGATATCCATCACTTTTATTTCTTTCATCTTTATTCTTCTTCTTTCTTTCTCCTTTTTTGTCATCTCTTTTTTTCTTTTTCTTTTTTATAATATATAAACCTTTGATCAACTCTTTTTTTTTCATTGATGAAATAACCCCAAACTTGATCAATTTATTAAACACAAGAGTTTTTTTCTTTTCTATGATTGGAAAGATCTACTCCTTAGCCTAAACATATTTTTTCTTCAAAATCCTCACCGTTTATATCCAATAATGGTCAAACTCTTATATATCCTTCTAAAATACTTGTGTGTATGAGTGAACGAGTTCAATTAAGGATAAAATACATATAAGGCTCAAGGAATTATGTATGAGATACCTAGGAAAAAGGCTTCAATAAGCTCCAAATGGGGCACTAAGGATACTTGATGCACTAGTTGGCTATATAGGATCTACCAATCCAAAGATGACATAAATCATGTCCCTAATGCTATGTCACCTAGGATTTTACCTCGACTAGCGATCAAACAAGTTCTAGAGTTTGGTGGAATCATTTAGTTATCAATAATGCTCTACAAACCATTTTCAAGAAAATTAATAGAATTTAGCAAAAGATAATTGCACAATATTTTCAAGATTCACAAATTAAGTCAAACCAATGCACACTCTCAATAATTAGATCAAGGCATATTCAGCAATTCTAACAAGTTATCATTAGTGCAATTAAATTTCATCAATAGATACACACTCAGCATTAATGTAACTCAAGAATACAACTATATTTTTATAAAACAACAAAATGATAAAACAACAAAATAACTCAATTGACTAAAAAGCTAGACGTATAATTATCGAAATCGAAGAGACCACACCCCTCAAACTTAAAAACGGCATTTTCCCCAATGGAGAGTAGTGAAAAGTAAACAGAAGACTTCTCTGAAGATAATGGGCATCTTCGTCATCCGTAAGTGGAGAAGGAGAATCTATTAGGGGTAGGGGAAAGGAAATATCTGGTGTCATACGGTGAATAAATTGAGCCAATGTGATGTAAGTTCCAAACATCTTTATAAAAATCAGATTTAGTAGCAACTTAGGGGGAGGTGATAGCTGGAGCAGCAGTCTCCGGAGGTGGCGGTGGTGTGATGATTCTTGTGTGATCATCATCAGCATCAGCAGGTGGTGGTGGAGGATCAAACACAGAAAAAGCTTTATCAAGAAGAAATCCAGCACCAGTACGGTTAGGTAAAGCCCCTCTCCACGAATGGTACTTGGTAATCACTGCAGAATTAATAACTGCTAAAGGCTACCTCACATGGCTCATCATTGCCCTATTTCACTCTAGCCCTCTGGCACAACTTACAAATGAGGGATGACATCAAAAGCCCCCTAGTGGCAGCTTGCATGGCATAGATAAAGGACTCATCGATGATGGTGGCAGCGTAAAATATGATACCATGAGTGATGGTATATAATAAATAAGCCCTACTGTTTGTGATACTACTCACATGTTGGGTGGGCCGCAACTTGCCACATATGAAGTAAAATGAAGCCTTGCCATAACGATCAAGGCTGACTTGGGAAACAAAAGAAAATTACCTTTCTCCTTAGTAGAACGATGCCATTTAGCCTCTAGTTGACATAATGTATTAATAATCATGTCTAAATCTAAGGGTTGTGATATGAAAGCAGAATATGCTGGATAATCTACAACTCGTAATGCATAAGAACTTCTAATCATGTCAATCTGATAGGAAAACTCCTCGCCTCGTATAAAAAATGTCATCATTGTTGCAATAGGAGTCTCTGGCAAATGGATCAGGTACATTGGTATAGAATTCCTGCATGATGTGAACCAAAAACTTGTGTGGCTGTGTGACCAATTTCTGCCACAGATAGGCCCAGATCATTGCAGCAAGGACCCTATCCCCTAGTGCAAGCTGGAGACCTCGCTCAAAAGCGATGCTCGTAGGAGTGAGCACATCATAAAACTTTCTCTGAGCTTATTCATTTTTTAATCGGTTTCCATCAAAGGAGCTTGAAGCAGTCGCCTTGGTCTTATTCTTCTTTCTTTTCATCTTAAGAAGCCTGCAATATAAACAAAGAAAATTTAGTAAGTATTGAAGTTTATTGCAAGCACACTTGTGAAAAGAGAAAATGCTATAACAAAATCAATACACAAACATGTGCAGCTAGTCAATCTTTGAAACAACTAGACTGGTAAGCCGAAAACTAGCATGTACATCTCATATAAGCACATTGAACAAATAATGTTTAAATCATGACAAATCCACATCATTCATGAAAGTGAAAGGGAATAATTCATGCAATGTAGGGTGCGATGCAATTCCACACGTAGATGGTATGCTAAAAAGGGTGGAAAAATCATATATGGTGCTCAGTTTTCATTCAAACATTTCAGTGAACACTTAGTTTGTCCCAATGTAAAACTACCAAATCATAGAATTCTTGTAAACCCCTACCCCTAAATTCTTAAATACCCAACTATAGCAACGTCACAGATATCAATGCAGCCTCAATGCATTCAACAATAAGATACAGATAAGAGAATACAGACACAAATTAAAAACCAAACAAAATAAAATAATAAAAAGAAATGAAGAAAAGAAAATAGAAAAAGCTTACCAATTGAGGATGAAACTTGCAGGGTTGTGCTTATGGGTGAATGAAAATAGAAAGGGTGAAGTGTGTAAAGTGCTAAATATGTGTGTGTGTGTGTGTGTGAGTGTTGCTAAGGTAGGAGAAAGAGAGGGTTAGGGTATGGAATTGCAAATGACCAGGGCTCCCTGTCACAACCTCCTAAAAATATGTATACATATATATATATAACCTATGCAACATAATTTATGCATGTATGCGTATGTATAACTTTTTTTTTCTAGCTAGTTAGTTTAACATAACACTGATAAAGTAAAGTGCTTTAACATCTTGTAACAATGTATAGAGATAGATAGTTATTTAAATGATAAAAAGGTCTATCAAAGTCATCACAAAACTCAGACTCATTTACAATGGAGTTTTAAAAGTGATATACAAGATAAGGTCAGTAATATAATACAATAGACTGTAAAATCAAAAGCACAGCCTACAAAATAGCCCCAGCAGGTCGTCATCCATATACATTGATCTTTGAAAGCCTGTATGAGCTCCATAGCTAGCCCAGTAAACTAGAGGTCTCAAGTCTTATCATGCTTACGTACAATTCATGAACTACGTGAGCTAACGCTCAGTAAGTAAAAATCATGCATGCTGAAGCGATAATCTAATAAATATACGATGCATCTTTATGAAATCACGCCAGGAATGCAAGCTCCTGAACTAAAATAGTTCATTCAAAATTATTTTCCATCACAGGGCCCTTGGCCTACCTACTATGCACCAGATAGAGCTCTAAACAATATCAATAATCACATGGCCATAAACAAATTAACTCAGTCCAGGGGCCATCTCCTGGGATCACCAGAGGTCCACCCCCTATCTTCCCCTATGATCCTCCAGAAGTCTTCCCACCAACGGAGTCAATAAGGGCACAGTCAAGTGGTCCACCATCTATTGACCACCAGAGGCACACCCCCTGTCAACCCCTATGATCCTCCGAGAAGTAACACTCGCGACGCCGCAAAATATCACATAAGCACACCTCGCATGCCTCTATGCACTAGTAGTGTCCAATCAAAATATTTTCTTTATGAAAATAATGTCATGCATGCAAAACCTCAATTGTGAGCATGTGTTATGCATGCACGTGTAAATACTGATGAATGGCATGTTCAATGACATAACAGATCCCATATCCTATCATCCAAGCAACGTATGCACTATAAGATATTTATAATACTCATAATGCACTCATCAAGACATAAGGATCACATTTAATATAGATAAGGCAATAAATACTATGTCCACACATTGTAGTTGCAAAATGGATTTTTACTTACCTTTAATCGATCGTATCTTACTTCTTAGTTTCTGAGGTATTAGTCCCTAACCTTAGGTGTGAATAATCTGAAACAATATAAGATATCAATCACTATCCTCAATCCACAAGTTCATTATGCTTAATCCTATACAACGACCTTGAATTTCAATTTTACTATGTAACAATCAAATTTTACTACTTAGGGACTAAAACCTAATACACTCTCCTAAGTACCTTGTATTTCTCATCTTAAATGTATGATAAAATCACCTAATTGATGTGTTATAACTCTTATAATAGTTCTCTAAATGCTAAACATCAATTTTAACATAGATATGTTGAAGCATGCCAAGTAGTACAATGGAATAGATTCCCATCTTCTATTTTCCTTGCTGTCACATTAAGTTTCATAGCAATTTTAGCATCCTCAGGCATATTTATTTACTCTAAACATTTTACCACACTTAGATAACATATGAAAACATATAACCATGCCATAGCATTGCCAAAACTCATGGATTTAGCTCCCCTAATTCAGTCTCCTTCACAGCACAGCAAAATAGATTTTGCTACTTTGGCAGTTTGAGTGTTTCTCCAATATCATGCTCTATTTCAATTTCTAACCGATAAAAATTCATTCCAATACTCTTAACTCATATATAGATAATTATAGATTTTATTCAACATACCAAATACTTTTGAAGCCTAAAACACAAGAAAACAGTAAGGTGACAGTTTCTGCCACAAGTATTTCCTATTAAGTGTTTGTCATCAAAAACCCTTCTTTGTACACCAAAGTCTAACTAAAAACTTCCTAAAACTTTTATAATAGTTATTAAAATCTTAATAAACAGTAAACCCATTCAGAATAATCTGAAAACCAAAAACAAAACCATAGACAAGTGTTACCTATGCAGATTTTGAGGTTAAACTTGATGGTAATCACTTCTCCTTTGCTTTTCTTGCTTTTATTTCAACTTGGAATCAATTTGGAGCACTTGGAGACCTTAAGGTGTGTGTCTGGAAGCTGAAAATGGCTAAAATGAGGGTCTGGTCATGGCTTAAGGGTGAAGGGTTTGAGATGTTAGCTTGAGATGTTAGCTTAAACTTAATACAAAAGCATAAGGTGGCGAAGCTTGAGGTGTTAAATGGTGGTTTAAATATGATATTATACACAACTTATATAGCTCTAATCTGGTGTTTCTCAGCATTTATTTCTTTATTTACAATCTATTTTAATTTCGGTACGATCGGATAATAAATTTTACCCCTAATTTCTTAACCGTTCATTCGATCTTTAAATCGATTGACATCCGATTCTTAAACAGATTGTCTAGTTTTCATTTCTAAAATCATATGCACATATGGACCTTGAAATATGATACTTAAATCAAATTACATCATGTTTAATATCCCACGTATTATTAGTTTATGGATGTATACCGTTAAAACACCTTGATCGAGTTGAATCGAAATATATTAGCTTACAAGTAATACCTTTAATTACTTCTAAAATTATAACATATAACCTATGAATATCTAATAGATTGACCAATCTATTCTTTCTCTTATCTAAATATTGAATTTCTTAATTAGGTCATAAGAACTCGACCACTAATATCATGTGATAGCATTAGAGGTCTAACGATTAAGAATGCTATATAAGATGCCATGTAATGTTAATGCAAATTAGCATATAAGTAGCACGTAATGTATGAATCACATTGACCAAGTGAGTAGTGTGGGTATTACACTCCCCCTCCCCCTTTTTTTTTCTTTTTAAAATTTGAAGTCATTGTGGTGCTAGTTAACCCTTAAGTATCACACCGTGACATGAAATGCAGGAGTCATGGTGCGAGTTGGAACCTCACTTACTGCCTAATTTTTATGGGTCGCGCCTAACATGGGGGTGTCGCGGCATGAGCCCCTGATTGAATCAGTACCTTAAATTTGACCAATGCTTCATGTGTGGATTGCTTCTAGCCTTCACAAGTCATCATACAAGAAAGAAAAACACTAAGATCAAAACAATGGTAAAATAAGGTATAATGCAAGCAAAGCATCTAATCCTAAAAATAAAATAAACAAGTGATCTAAATTTGTGAAAATCTAATATCAAAGCACATTAAAAGGCTTGGTTTGCCTCCCAATAAGTGCTAAGTTTATAGTTTTTAGCCAGACTTCAATCGGATACATTAACTGACTTCTCCAAGAGGGATGTCGGGGACCTTCCTCATATTATTGCCAAAATAATATTTTAATCATTGATTGTTGACACAAAATAAAGAACCATCTCTACTTTTCAACTCAATGACACCAAATGGATACACCCTCTCAACCACAAACAGACCTTGACTTTAGTATACCCAAAGATAATTTCAAACACAAGTTGAACAACAACACTTGTTGTCCAAGTTGGAATTCATGCCTCAAAATTATTTTGTCTTACCATTTCTTCATCTATTCCTTATAAATCTTGGCATTCTCATATGCATAATTGCAAAAATCCTCCATCTCATTTAATTTCATTGGTCACCTGCTGCCCCGATATTAAAATTTAACTATCTCACAGCCTAATAAGTTCAATGCTCCAACTCAACTAGGAGATGATATGCCTTCCCAAACACTAATTGGTATGGCAACATACAATAGGTGTCTTGTAAGAAGTATGATAGGCCTAGAGTGCATCATCAAGCTTATGCGCCCAATCCTTACAGTTTGTGCTAACCGTCATTTCAAAAATCTGCTTGATCTCACAGTTGGATATTTCTACTTGTCCATTAGATTGCGGGTGATATCCCAATACTACCCTATGGTCCACACTATACTTAGCAAGAAGGTTATTAAATAATTTATTGCAAAAGTGCATACCTTCATCACTAACAATTGCTTTAGGAGTGCCAAAACGTGTGAATATGTATTTGTGTAAAAAATTTAACACTACCTTAGCAACATTAGTTAGTGTGGTAATGACTTCCACCCATTTTGAGACATAATCGACATTAAGTAAGATGTAGTTATGTCCAAAAGTGGGAGGAAAGGGTCCCGTAAAATTAATCCCTCATACATCAAAGAGCTCAACCTCCGTCACATTTATCAATGGAAGCTCATGACGTCGTGTGATGGTCCCTACCTATTGGCATCGATCGCAAGTCTACACAAAAGCATAACAATCTTTAAATAATGAAGGTCAATAAAATCCAGATTATAATACCTTTGTTGCTGCCAAGTGGGCCTAAAACAACCACCATAGGAGGATGAATGATAATGTTGCAGAATCTCCTCAGTTTCATCCATAGGCATACACCGTCTAATCACAGAATCATTACACTTCTTAAAAAAAGCAAAAGGTCATTCCACAAATAGAACTTAACATCATGCAATTTTTTTTTCTTTGATTAGATGACAAATCTGGAGGAAGGACTCCACCAACAAGATAATTGAGAAAATATGCATACCATCGAAGCCTCGCCCCAACTGCTAAAATGAGTTCATCTAGAAATGACTTCTAAATGGATGCTCCTACTACCTCATTCTCTTGCTCCAAATGGGATAGGTGGTCTGCTAACACATTCTCACTACCCTTCTTGTCATGACTCTCAAGATCAAACTCTTGAAGCAACAAAATCCAACGAATCAACCATGGCTTAGCATCCTTCATAGCAAATAGGTACCTAATCGATCTCTTTCTCGATTGTCATGTAATTTTATTGTACACTGTCCAAGGTCCGACTTACGTAATGTATAGATCTTTTCCCATTTTTGGCCTAACACCGCTCCTACTGCCCAGTCACTGGCATCACACATGAGCTTAAATAGTTGAGTCTAGTTGGGTACCACCATGATAGGGGCTGATATGAGTGCCTTCTTTATATGCTCAAAAGTCTGTAAATAAGAAATTATAAGGCATATCTGTTTCCAAAAAGTTACATAGAGGTTTAACAAATTTTGAATTTTTTTTTAAAAGATCTTCTATAAAACCTAGCATGCCTAAGAAAGTTTTGAGTCGCTTTCACATTTATTGGTGGTGATAGTCTTTTAATGTCCACTATTTTGGCATGATCTACTTCTATCCTTCTAGGCGATACTCGGTGACCAAGAACTATGCCCTCCGTTACCATGAAATGGCATTTCTCCCAATTAAGGACTAAATTGGTCTTCTCATATCTCTGTAAAACAAGAGAAAGATTATGCAGACAGTGATCAAATGAAGAACCAAAAACAAAAAAATCATCCATGATTTCTTCCACCATGTCGTGGAAGATGGCCATATATATATATATATATCTGAAATGTGGCAGGACATTACACAACCAAAAGGGCATCCTGCGAAAAACAAATGTACCATAGGGTCATGTAAATATTGTTCTCTCTTGGTCTTTGGGGGCAATGACAATTTGATTATATTCTGAATAACCATCAAGAAAATAATAGAGTTGGTACCCTCCAAGATAATCTAATATCTGGTCAATAAAGGGAGGGGAAAATGATCATTTTGAGTAGTTTTATTCAATTTCCTATAATCAGTACACACTCTCCACCCAGTCATAGTCCTAGAAGAGATAAGCTCACTATTTTCATTCCTCACTACTGTCATACACTTTTTTTTTGGAACAACATGGATTGGACTAACCCATGAACTATCTGAAATAGCATAAATAATCCTTGCCTTAAGCCATTTTAAAACTTCAACTCGTACAACTTATTTTATAACAGGATTTAAACATATTTAATGTTCAATAGAAGGTTTGTATGAGTCTTCCATTAAATTTTATGCATGACTATAGAGGCACTAATGCCTTTCAAAACTGAAATAGAACATCCTAAAGCAGATTTATGTTTTCTCAAGACTTACAACAATTTATCCAATTCTGAATGAGATAAAGAGGCAAAAACTATTACCAGATATTTGTCATTCTCATCCAAAAATGCATATCGGAGGTGTTTTGGAAGCTTCTTCAATTTCGGTGATGCTTTTATTATTTTCTTAGTGGCTGCCTCTTCCAACCTCTCCAAAGAACATTCATTCTTCATTTGATCCGGCATTGCATCAAGAGAAAACACATAATGTGCCAAATCCTCATCATTAACCAAATAATCATTACCTTGTGTCAAGGAATGAGCAAGACATCTTTCTAAGAGGTCTTCGGGTGTATGTTTGATGAGGTGGGTATTGATGCAATGTTCTAAAATGTCTATCATTTTGCAAGTATTTGGCTCTTCCTAAAAATGCATAGCTCGGTAGATGTTGAACAACCCTTGACCTTCATTGACTCTCAAAGTCAACTCCCCACATTGCACATTTATCAACGCTCTATCGGTGGCAAGGAATGGTTGTCCAAGAATGAGATGAGTCTCTTGATCTTCTTCCATGTCAAGCACCACAAATTCTATCGAAAAATAACTTATCCACCTTCACCAAGACATCTTCAATCGCTCTTCTTGGGATAGGTAAGTGACCTATCTGCAAGCTACAAGGTGATGGTGGATGGTTTTACTTCTCCTAGACCTAATTTTCTAAAAACAAAAGTAGCATCAAATTAATGCTTCCTCCAAGATCACAAAGTGCTTTATCAAAAAAAGAACTGCCTATTGTGCAAAGAATAGTAAAACTCCATGGATCTTTTAATTTTTAATGTAGCTTTTTCTGAATAATAGCACTACACTCCTCTGTAAGTTTGACTATTTCAAAGTCCACCAATTTTCTCTTTCTTGACACACATTTTTCATGAGTTTTATGTAATTTAGCATTTGCTCCAATGCATATGCAGAATGGATATTAATGTGAATTTTTTAAAAAAATTCTAAAAAATTACCAAATTTAGCATCTAACTTTTTTTTTTTGAAATTTTTGAGGAAAGAGAGGGGAACATTAACATTAGAAGGAATTTCAAAGTTATAAATAGATTTTGGCATCTTAGCCCCTGTTTGTTCATCATGCTGAATCTTCTCTTCTTTTGATGGTTCCACCTCTTGACTCTAAATGGGTAAGAGAGTGTGAGGCCTATTAGTAGTAGACTGTTTTAACTAAGGACCTTTGTACTCAGCTCCACTCCTAAGCTGTATTGCCTTGCAATGCTCTCTAGGGTTGACCTTGGTATCACGTAAAAAAAATTCTTTTTGTTGTTGGTCATTTGGTATTATAGCCAATTACTCGATTTGGATCTCCAAAGACTTGATTTGTGCCCTACACTAGTCATTTAAGCTCCTACACTCAATGCTAAATATCCATCTGATTCTCAATGTTGCTCATCACGATTAAATCTAGCTCTTATCTCACTAATGAAAGTGCTAAACATATCCTCTGAAGGATTTTTTTTACCTCATTGGTTATTAGAGTTGGATGGATTGTTGTAGCCCAGAGGAGATTGGAGCACATTCCTATTATTTCTAGAAGACAAGTTCTCATGGTCAGGAATCCCCGGATGGCAGTGAGTTGGCAGTTGATTGTCTCTATAATTGAAGTTCTTGTTATTCACAATGTTTACTTGTTTATTAGACTCTTGTGGATTGAAAGAAGGAGGTGCAGTAGTATCCATTGCTTGAAGTGGTCCATTGGTGGTCAATGAGCAAATTGATTAGATAGAGCAGAGACTTGTGCAACAAAAGCAGTCAAAGGATCTAGCTTAAGAACCTAAGCTACCTACTTGACGATGATCTTTCGAAAGGCCACTGATAACTATTGGTTGCGATTTCTTCAAGCAGTATATATATACATCATTTACTATTTTAGACATCAAAGTACCCCTAGCTGTAGCATCTATGATTATCCTTGTCTGACCATTCCATTGTAGATATATTGTTAATCCTCATAACCGTGTTGCGCATCTTCTCAAAAAGATCCTTGAATCGCTCCCATGCCTCATATAATGGTTCAAAATCCATTTGTTTGAATTGGGTGATCTCACTTTTTAGTTGAAGAGTCTTGCTAGGTGGGAATAACTTAGCAAGGAATTTCTAAGTCAAATTATTCCAGTTAGCGATGCTTCCTGGCGCAAAAGATTATAGCCACAATCTTGCCTTGTCTCTTAGAGAGAATGAGAATAAACAGAGTCTAATAGCCTCATCTGAAACCCTATTCATCTTGATTGATAAGTGCATAATTTAAAATATTTTTGTATCAAATCCTTTATACTTTCATTGCGCTATTCTTGTTAATATTACAGTTTTATTAATATTTTGTATTAGCAAATCAATGAACAAAAAGAGATAAAAAAGGACTAAAATGAAACCAAAAGAGACAAGACATTTCATGAGCAAGTTGGGAGATAGTATTTCATAGGATCAAATATGCATCACAATTAGAAGAAAATGGCTATTTTTGCCTAAGTCCATCATGGGTAGATCAAACTATATGTAAGAAATCACTTGGACTTTGCAAGTGATTGTTGGGCTTGCAATAAATTCAAAATAAGCATGTTTCTAAACTTGTGAAGTTTTCATATTTTGGGCATAACTTTATGTTAAAAAGCCCTTTAGACCTGAATCTTACATCATTTGAAAGATAAGAGATAGAACTACAACTTTTCTATTGGAAGCTCAAACTAATTCAACCTCAATTATAGTAGAAAATTTATCCAAGTGTGTATATTGGAAATGATCTATCTATGCTAATACAATTCCTTAAATAAAGCATAACATTTTCTATAGTTGTTGGAATTAGGTGATTTAAGTTGAAAAATAAAGCTAATAGATAAATACATAGGTTTCATGTTGATCACTTTTCCAAAATCAGTTAATTTCATGGAGAAAAAATATGACAAATGTCGGATCTAAAAATGATATGTAAAGTTAGAGCATATTTGAAGTAAATTTGGAGTGCATTTGGAGTGAATTTGGAGATGCTAATTTAGGTACCCTTTTGCTATAAATAGGAGTTTTTACATATCATTGAAAACACAAAAAAATCTTTAGAGAGAAAAATAAAGTTTTATTATTGTCTATCTCTAGGATAAGTTTTCTAGTAATAATGCAAGTTTTCAAATAGTATTAGAAATACATTCTCTAGTTTTTATTCTCTTTTTAGTCTTTTCTACTTTCATTATATCTTTCTAAATTTTATTTAGTTGACGAAAAATGATGAACCTCTTGATGGAAGAAGATGAATAATTATAAAGGTGTATAACATTCAGATGTATTATATTATTATTTTAATTTTTGATTATAACCCTCCTTATTTTGTATTGATTATTGATTTATGTATCACCAATGACATAACAAATACTTGGGTTCATTTAGGTTATTGTACAATTCTACTACACCGACAATTAATGTGAAACCTTGATTTATTATATACAAAGGTGCATAAATACTTAATCCAACAAATAAGTATTGGCGTTAAAATCTTCTTGTTTAGTGGCGATTCTTGATTTTTGTATCACCAATAGTACAATAAATACTTAGGTTCATTTAGCTTGATGTATGGTTCTACTACAATGACTGCTAACGTGAAACCTTGATTTGTTATAGTCAAAGATGTGCATAAATACTTGATCCCATAAATAAGTATTGGTGTTAAGAGATAATTTGCAAACAATAAGTCAATATCATGATTACCCTAGTGCATGAACTATTTGATAACATCTTTCCATTAAAACCTTCATTGTGTATGGATTCCAATAGTGGTATTTAAAAGAGGTAAAAAAATTAATAAATAATTGGTCCTCTATCCAAAACTTAAGAGTAGATCCCTAATCCTCACTACTTTTATTACGTTGATTTCTTAGTTAAAACATAAATTTTTCTTATAATCTAAACCATATTTAGCCCATCTTTTAAGAAATATAAACCCAAAAACTTCAAACAACTTCTCTGTAATTCGACATCGGACTTCCAAAAAATTTATTATTTGACTCAACTTGCACTTGGGTTTGCAATCTTAAAGTTGTAACAAGTTTTTGGCATCGTTGTCGGGGAATGCAAGGTAAGTATTTAGGTTTGTAAATATTTTCCCTTTGCAAAAATTGTGTGTTTGTTTTCTTTACGATTATATATTCATATAGTATCGTAATCATAATTCTCATTGTTTAGTTAGAAATAATTCTGAAACTTTGTTTGAAAATTTGTTTGAGTCTCTTCCACCATGTCTAAAAATAAAAGTATCCAGGATAAAAATGACAATCAACAGACACGTATCATGTGTTATTACTTACAACCTTCTTGAAATTCTTTTCATTCTTGTTTTATTTTTCCTCTTAATGCAAATAAATTTTGATTCAAACCAGCTATGATCCATTTACTTCGTAATTTCCATGGTTCAGATGAAGAAGTTTATAGCAATTGCGAACCTGTGGGACAGTCCACTAATAAATGCCCAAATATTTCAGCACAAACAAATGACATGAACACATTCAAAAAGCCTTTTCATTCTCCATATTCTAAAACTTAAATCCATAATGGAAAAATCATCCTAATTTTAGTTGGCAAGATAAGAATCGTGCACAATCACTATATTCACAAAAGCCACCAAACTTTTCTTCTTATCCAAATCCACATATAAAATCTCATGAGGAAATTTTGCAAGAATTTATGCATGCACAAACAAATATCAACAACCAGACTTCACAAGCAATCAATGAGATCAAAAGCACACTTTCAACATTGATAATTTCTCTATGTACTCATGAAAAAGGTAAATTTCCTTCTCAACCTCAAGTTGTTGACAAGACTCATCCTAAGAAGAATCTAAAGTTGGTAACCACTTCTAAGCCTCTCTCTCATACTTATGCAACACCTTTACCTTTTCCTAGTAGGTTAGCAAATTCTAAGAAAAATGACTAAGAAAAGAAGATCTTTGAGACTTTTCAAAAAGTGGAGGTAAACATCCCTCTTCTTGATGCGATCAAATAGGTGCCTCGATATGCTAAGTTCCTCAAAGAGCTATGCACTAACAAATGGAAGTTGAGGGGGGTTGAAAAAGTAAGTGTGGGGGAGAATGTTTCAATGATTCTTTAAAGAAAACTCTCTCCAAAGTGTAAGAATCCAAACACTTTTACTATCCCTTGTGCCATTGGTAAGACCAGATTTGAAAAATGCATGTTAGATTTGGGAGCATCAATTAATGTTATGCCATATCTATTTATTCTTATCTAAATCTAGGACCTTTAAAAGAAACTGGTGTTATCATGCAATTGGTTGATAGATCTAATGCATATCCAATAGGGGTTGTAGAAGATGTTCTTATGTAGGTAAATGAATTTATTTTCCCTACTAATTTTTATGTTCTTAAGATGGAGGATGACATATGCCCTAATACTCTAGGCATTCTTTTGGAAAAATCATTCATGAAGACATCCCAAGCTAAGATTGATGTTCATGGTGACATTTTTATTATGGAGTTTGATGATGAGGTTATAAAATATAATATTTTTTAAGCCATGAGATATCCTACTGACGTGAATATTTTTCTACAATTGGCATTATTGATCCCAAGTCATAACAAATGCTTGAGTTCATTGGCAAGGATGGAGTGGAAGTTACTTTACAAAAACATCTCCTTATGGAGGATTTGAAAGAAAAGAAGTTGGATGTGCAAATGTTGGGGGGTGTGGAAAATGATGTGATAGGGCTGGATTCATTGCTAAAAAAATCAAGGTATGATATATTTTATGTTAAATTGCCAATATCTAATGAGAGGCTTGTACCTTCTATGGTGCAAACATCTACAATAGAGATTAAACCAATCTCAGACCATCTTAAATATGTTTACTTGGGTGAGAAAGAAATACCACTAGTCCCCGCACATTTTGTGAGTAAGTTGGGAGATAATATTTTATTGGATCAAAAAACCATCATAATTAGAAGAAAAGGACTATTTTTGCCTAAGTCCATCAAGTATAGATCAAAATATATGTAAAAAATCACTTGAACTTTGCAAGTAATTGTTGGGTTTGCATTAAATTTAAAATAAACATATTTCTAGACTTGTGCAGTTTTGGTATTTTTGGCATAACTCCATATCTAAAAGCCCTATGGACCTAAGGTTTTTTTTCTATTAGAAATCAAGAGACAGAACTACAACTTTGTTGTTGGAAGCTCAGCCCAATTTAGCCTTGATTATAGCAAAACATTATATTAGGAAAGACCTATCTATGCTGACATATTTTCTTAAATCAAGCATAACTTTCTCCCTAATGGTTAGAATTAGGTGATTCAAGTTGAAAATGAAGCTAACAAATAAATACACATCTTTCATGTTGATCACTTTTCTAAAATCAGCTAATTCTATAGAGAAACATATGTGACAAAAATATCGGATCTAAAAAGGACATGTGAATTTAGAGCATATTTGAAGTAAATTTGGAGTGAATGTGGAGATGTCAATTCAGGCACTCTTCTACTATAAATAGGAGCTCTTGAATGTCATTGAGAATACACAAAAACCCTTAGAGGGGGAAAGAAAGTTTTATTGTTATCTTTCTTTAAGCTAAGTTTTCTAGTAGTAATGTAAGTTTTCAAGTAGCAATAGAAATGTATTCTCTAGTTTTTCTTCTATTTTTAGTATGTTCTACTTTTATTATGCCTTTCTAAATTTTATTTAACTAATAAGAAATGATGAACCTCTTGATGGAGAAAGAGGAACGGTTATAAAGATTCACAATGTTCAGGTGTATTCTATTATTGTTTTAATTTTTGATTGAAACTCTCCTGATTTTGTGGTGATTCTTGATTTATATATCACCAGTGGTATAATAAATACTTGGGTTCATTTAGCTTATTGTACAATTCTACTACACTGTCAACTAACGTGAAACCTTGATTTGTTGTAGACAAATATGTGCATAAATATTTAATCCCATAAATAAGTGTTAGCATTAAAACCTTTATTGCTTAGTGGTAATTCTTGATTTTTGTATCACTAATGGCATAACAAATACGTGGGTTCATTTAGTTTATTATATGGTTCTATTACACCAACTACTAACATGAAATATTGATTTGTTGTAAACAAATATGTGAATAAATATTTAATCCCATAAATAAGTGTTGGCGTTAAAACCCTTCTTGTTTAGTAGTGATTTTTTATTTTTGTATCACCAATGACACATCAAATTCTTGAGTTCGTTTAGCTTGATGTATGATTCTACTACACTGACTGCTAACGTAAAACCTTAATATATTGTAGATAAATGAGTGCATAAATATTTGATCCCATAAACAAGTATAGTGTTAAGAGATAATTTACAAATAATAAGATAATATCATGATTACCTTAATGCATGAGCTATTTGATAAAATATTTCCATTAGAACCTTTATTATGTATGGATTCCAATAGTGGCATTTAGAAAAGATAAAATAATAATAAATAATCGTTTATCTATCCAAAACTCAAGAGCGGATCTCTAATACTCAATACTTTTATTATTTTGATTATTAGTTACAACATAACTATTTCTTTATAATCTAAACCATATTCTATCCCTCTTTTAAAAAATATAAACCCAAAAACTTCAAACAACTTCCCTATGGATTGACCTCGGACTCTCGAAAAATTTATTACTTGACACAACCTGCACTTGGATTTGCAATCGTAACGTTGTAGCAATGATCGTGTTGCATATCTCCAGAAACATAGTGAGATGAGAATTCAAATCATCCAATACACTTTTCCCAAACTAATTGCTATGCTAATGAGTGTAGGTTTCAGCTCAAAGTTGATTACATTAGTTGGTTGGCGCACTATTTCAGAATAATTTTGATTCATGGTTAGTTGAAATAATCCTAAATTGCTCTTTATGGTTGTTGTGGGATGGGTAAACTTTCATCATTGTTGTTGTTATTCCCTATTACTCAAACTTTAGTTCTCCTTGCTCTTCCTCTTTGTTCCCAAAATGTTCTTTTGATTTTTGAATCAAAAGGAAGCAATTCAACATTTTTAGTTCTTCGCATGAATAATTAAGATGCAACAACAAAACAAAACTTGCTAACAAGAAAAAATAAATCTAGATTAAAATCAAGGCTACTTAGTAACAATATTAATGTTAAAAAGAAAAGAATCCACAACAACGGCACCAAAAACTTGTTCGTTGAAAATCTTATGGCAAGTGTCGTCTCTATAAGGATTGTTATCAAATACGCACTAAGTACCAAAATTATAATAGTCTTAACTTTATCTAGATAATTCAAATAAAAGTTGTAAATTGATAAACTAAAAATTCTAAAATTAAACTAAAAAGTTCACTAAGGTAATTAATCAAACACTTAGTGGATAATCAATTATAAGGGTTTGATATGACTAGTTTTCGCCTATGTTTATTAATCCAATCTATCAATTTTTTAAGCCAACAATTTATAAGTCAAGAGTTCCTAAAATCATCAACTTCCTCTCTCAAATGCCAAGTGGTTATGAATTTTAATCCAGATTTTGATATCTCTATAAAAATCCCTAATTAAAACCCTATCCAGTTCAATGAATTCTCTCACAAGACGTTAAAGGGTTCATAAGCCTTTCGACTTTATGAATTCCTAAGTTGTGCTCTCCTATGGCCATGTACTAATTTCCCTCTCTCGAGTGCAGAATTTGATATGCCAAACAATCTAGATTATTGATCAAGTAATCAAGATGCAATAAAAACAAATAGCCCAATTAAATTGAAAACTTAAAAGTTGATAGATTAAAATCTCAAAGCGTAGGATCTAACTTTGGCTATATCAACCCATATAAACTAGAATTTAGCTCATGACTGCATATGAAAACCTATAGACAAGTTTTGAAATATCGTATGAATGAAACTGAAATAGAAAAAAGGAATTGATAAATAAGATAAAGAACCATCTCTGTATCCATACGTGAGATGTCTTCAATTATCTTCTCCAAACCCTAGCTCTATTTTCAGTTGTTCCTTATGCTCTCCAAAATGTCAAAAGTCCTCTAGAATAAGCAATATGTTGTCTATTTATATCATGTCCCAAAAAAAACCTAAGCAACACTTTAGGAGGTGGCACAGTGATGCAATAATTTCCTCTAATTTCTGCCCATTTTTTTGTGTCCACGCCGCAACACCAGTTTAAACTTTTGGCCATTTTCTTATTTTATCTTTTTCTCTTCTTTGGCGCATTCAAACTCATCTAGCATGAAGTATTTCCTACAAAACTAAATAGAAAGCATCAATCTATATATAATTTGCTTAAAACCAATTAAATAACTAAGTTAAAGTACTCGACTAGTTGGTATAAAACCAACTCAATATGTCTCCACACTAATGCCCATAGAATGAGGCATCATCTTTTCGAACTTGCATTGTATATGCAAGTCTCAGTGGGATCATTGATATTCCATCTTAATGATTCTTGACTTGGAACATTTCTAGAACACTTAGAGGATAATTCCACAATCACTATCATATGCGCAACCACGCCTTATAGCTATATGAGATCTAAGTACTTCATCTAATTCTTACCATGAATTTAAGATAAAGATCACCATTTAATGATATTAATATGAATAAGATTGATTCACTAGAGTATAAGGATGGCCAACAAATGATCTGTCTTTTGTCTGGCAGAAAAAGTGAATCTCCTATGTTTTCATAGTTCATGACTCAGAAGTCCTTAGTCAAGGCAGGATGAATGCTAGACGTGGGTTTTCTAATGACTTGTCATTTGTTATTGAAACTTGAAATGAAATTATAGTTATTAAGAAATTAGGGTTTTGACTATTAATCTATGCCATGGATTCAATCGGGAGATTAGTTGACAAAAGGACCTTACGTGTATGTTACTCATAATTAAAATAGGTTGACTCGCTATTTCACCTAAGTTTAGGTAGTCATGATACACTTGCTAGGTATTTCCCATGACTTGTGAGGTTCTTGAAATTAAAGAGTTAATTTCCAGTGGATTAATTAATTGGACTAATTAATCAGAATAATAATTATTATTCATAAGTTGCAAATGTTGCAAGTCCACTGCTAGTTTAGTTGTGAACCTAAAAGGTCACACACAATTTGAGATGAAATATTTCTAATTTAGGAATTGATCCAAAGGGTTGGATTCAATTAATTAATGGAGATTAATTGATCCAAGGAGTTGAATTAATTATTCAATTACCTAATAAGATTAGGAAGCCCAATTGAAGTCAAATAATTATTTAATTTAATTGTGTAGTTCATAAATTAATTTAATTGTGAAACTAATTTACTCAATTAAATAATTAGATTATTTAATTGAGCCTGATCTGATTAGGTGTGCTAAATGAAATTAATTTAGGTAAGACAATTAATTGAATTAATTGTGGAATTTATTTTAAGTCCAAACCCAATACACAAAGGCCAATTTTGAGAGGCCCATGAAAGTGGTTGAAAAAGGATTGAAATTCAAGAGTTTGTAATTCTTAGGTAATGTTGAATATTTTTGGAAGATATGAAAAAGATAAAATTAGAAGAAGTTTGAATGAACCAAAATATCTTCCAACCAATCAAAAGTAGACACAAAATACAAAGAGTAGAACTCTGGAAATTTCATGCCCCCTATATATACACCATGGCCAAAAATTTAAGGTTGAATAATCATCCTCTAATTTTGGACATATAGATATAAATAGAAGACAAATTATTTTCTTTATTCGTCCTTTTTCTTTGAAAATTCTATCTTTAAGTATTAATTATTTTATCACAAGTTGATAATAAGAATTAATAATTTCTATACACACTCCATAAACTAGATTAGAAAAGAAATCAAAATTGCTAGCGAAAATTTAGTGGAGAGACATTTTGATCCTTATGAACAAAATTTAGAAAAAGGGCTGGCAATTGATTATTTCATACCCTATGACAACCAGAGTGCATAGAAAGGTATAAATCAAAACTTTAATTATTTTACTACCACCATTGATAATTATGAAATCGTTAGAAATCACATCGAATATGGGGTATTGTTATAATTATTATGGTATGATGTTTTTTAAAATATTTTAATTTTTCACTGCGTATACTTCGAGATCATGTGAACCCAATAGTAGTATCAGAGCCACGGTTAGCGCAATTTCAATCGGATTAGATTTATGCCTGTGAATTTAATTGTTAAATTCTGATTGATTTATTGTAATTTTAATTGGGATAAAATTATTTTGCAATTAATTTAATTGTTAAACATAACATGTATGATTGAATTTGATTCGATCAGAAGAAAAAATAATTACATGGCACGACGCTGGGCAGCCCACGCGCACCGGCTATACGCTGTCGTGCACTGGGCAGCCCGTGCGCACCGACAGCACACTGCTGCACATGCTGCCAGCAGCACGCATAGCGTGGCAGCCCGCGCGCGTGCTGACAACACGTGTAACTGCTGATAGTGTGTCGGCAGCACACTGTGCGCGCCACCATATACGCAATGCGTAGGGATGATGGACATTCTCATCGTGTTGAATTGCAAAATTCATTTTTTTTAATTTTATAATTAAAATGTTAATTTTAAAATTTTGAAAAAAGGGTTAAAAAATCAAGATTTAACCCAAGTCGTGAAATTACAACTTAAAAGAATGGTAAATTTACTTATTTTAATAAATTCATGTGATGTATTTATTAGTATATATGGGATGATCATGGAGCCATTTGAACTAATGTGATTGGACTTATCTATCTTTGGGTTTTTGAAATGAGGCCTGAGAGTCTCTTATTATTTCCTTGTATGTACTTTATATTTTGAATGAGAGTACAATAGAATGAGGTTTTTCTTTTTACTTTTTGGTGGACAAGAAGAAAGACTAAGACGAAGAATCAAAAGAAGACCCATGAATGTATGGGATATAATCATGTAATAGAAATTAGTTTTTATTTCTATTCTATTGCCCTTAAATTGACCTAGATCCATTTTCGGCTTACATGAATCGCATAAGAATGGACCATGATCATCTGCATTATGTATGTATTAGAAGCATACGTAAGGTATTAATTGATTTGCTTGTCAATTTATTAAATAAATAAAGAATAAAATTGATGAGGTCTTGGTTAAAACAAGTACCCTACTTGAACTAAAAATCAAGTAAAGGAATTTTTGAATTCTGATTTCAAGCAAATATGGATAAAATTAGCTTAGACCCAATAATCCATGCTTACCATCAAAAGTAGTTGACACAATGATGCTACCTTACTATGTCATTGGCCATGAGTTATGGAATGACTCTGTAATGGAAAGTTGTGATCTCTACTAAGTATGGTGATGCCCATGGGATGGACTCGTCTCTACATTGGCCATGAGTCATGGAAAGTTTCGATGCTCCATCTACATGGAGGTTTGATGGGTGTACCTTGGTACTTAGTACCATATAGGCTTATAAAATTGGGGTATATGGGAAGTAGTGAGGTAAAAAATCTTGAGGTTTATATGGAGATACAATTGTTAAAAGTAATGGAGATACAATTATTAAAAGTTAACTACCTTTCAATATATTTTATGGGCTCATAAAATTGGGGCATACGACATATTGATTGGGCCTCAAGCCCACTAGGAAATAATATTTTCCGAATTACCATTAGGGGTGATGGAATTCAAAAGAAATAGTGGGAGACATAGACTACTTAAGACCTTGTTGTGAATGAATATGACTTTGAAATAATGCTAATTTTCTACCTCGTTTATATTTGTAGATTGTCTATAAATGGCTAAAAATCCACTTACATCAATTTTGAAAGCTAATAAATTAACTGGTCCCAACTATGGCGATGGGTTGAGGAACTTTAAGATTATTCTACAGTCCAAAAAGAGAGATTACATTCTTGATGTGATCCTGACTCCAGCCGCACCGAAAGATGCTAGTGAGGAGGAGCTTACGGATTATCATAAATTAGTTGATGATAATCTACAAGTGCGATGCTATATGATGACATCGATGTCAAATGAGTTGTAGAGGCAACACGAGGTATATGTGCATACGTATGATATATATGTTCACTTACAAGTGTTGTATGGTGAATATACTAAGCAAGTGAGATATTAGATCTCCAAAGAGCTTTTCAAGATCTGTATGACAGAGGGCTCTTCAGTATATGACCATGGATTGAAGATGATAAGCTTGATTGAGAGGCTCGAGTCGCTTGGAGTTGTAATGGATAACGACCTCTACTTAGATCTCATCATTTAGTCTTTGCCTCCATCATTTGACACCTTCGTTGTTAACTTCAACATGCATAAAATAGAAAGTAGTCTACCTGGTTAACATATTGAAAATGGCTGAGTCCACCATGAAAAAGGACAAGTCAGTCATAGTTTTTGGATCCTCATCCAACTCAAAAGCTGCAAAGCCCAAAAGAAAGAAGGGGAAAGAAAAGCATTCCTCAAAATCTAAAGACATGAAGCCAATAGATGGTGTCTCCAAGAGTCCTAACAAGATCGATGACAAGTGCCACTACTGCGGCAAACCTAGGCATTGGAAGATGAACTACAATGAGTACCTTGCGAGCCTGAAGAGTTCAGGTATTTATTTTATTAAAAGTTAACTTATCAGTTAATGATGCTTCTTGGGTATTAGATACTGGGTGTGAGTCTCATTTTTCCAATGATTTGTAGGTGATGGCAAGAAGTAGGAAGCTAAGTAGAGAAGAGACAGTCTTGCGGTTAGGGAATGGAGCAAAGGTTGTTGCATTAGCCATAGGTAATGTCAACTTAGCTTTAGGAAATAGAGTAGTTTTAATTTTAAATAATTGTCTTTATATTTTAGAGATAGTTAAGAACATTATCTCCATTCCTATTTCAAATGGAGAACGTTTAATTTTTTAATAAAATATGGAAGTTGTTCCATTTTTAAAGATTGTTTTGATTGTCTTTGTCATATTGATGAATTGTTTATAATCTATTAATCCCCATAACTCATTTTTCCATGTTCAACAAAATAAAAAAAAGATAGATAATCATAGTTCCCAACTCTTATGGCATGCTAGGTTAGGTCATATTTCTAAGAAAAAAATTCATAAGTTGCTCTAATTATTCAATCTTTTGAAAGAGCAGGAAATGCCAACATGCGAGTCATGTCTCAAAGAGAAGATGACCAAATCACTATTTGTTGGACAAGTGGAGCGAGCCAAAAATCTATTGGATTTGATCCATTTTAATGTATATGGGCCACTAAGTATTAGTGCTCATGGAAACTATCACTACTTTATAACTTCTACCGACGATTATTCTAAGTATGGTTATGTCTACCTTATGAGGTACAAATTTGAAGCTTTTGAAAAGTTTAAAGACTTCAGATATGAGGTGGAGAAACAAATTGGACTAAGTATCAAGGCTCTTCGATCAAATCGAGAAGATGAATACTTAAGCAGATAGTTTCTTGATTATCTAAAAGAGAATGAGATTCTCTCTCAGTGGACCCCTCCTACTACTTCTCAACTCAACAGAGTTGCAGAGCATAAGAATCGAACCTTATTGGAAATAGTTCAGTCGATGATGAGTTTCACTAGGCTTTCTTTTTCATTCTATGGTATACTCTAAAAATAGCGGCATATCTATTAAATAGAGTGCCATCAAAGTCATTGCCTAAAACACCATATGAGATGTGGTATGAGAAACCACCATTTTACAAATACCTAAGGGTGTGGTGGTGTGCTGCTTACATGAGCAGCAAGTGGGAGATAAATTGGATATAAGATCTAGTTTATGTAGGTTCGTGCATTATCCAAAAAAATTCATTAGATACTATTTCTACGATCCCTCAAAACAAAAGGTATTTGTTTTGAGGAATGCCACCTTTTTAGAAGAGTAGTTTCTATTAACTTGAATAAATTCAAGAACCACAGAGCCTCCCAACAGATGTAGTAACGGGCCAACTAGAAGAGACTGGGCCTTCGGACACACAATCTCCTAAGAGATCCCATAAGATCTCAAAGCTACCTTAGAGGCGATGTCGACATCGACTTGGGAAGATGACAAAAAGCCATGCAATCTGAGATGAACTCTATGTACTCCAACAAGGTATGGACCTTGGTGGACCTACCATAGGGAATAGTTTCCATTGGTTGCAAATTAGTCTACAAGCAGAAGCTAGGAGTAAATAGAGAGGTAGCGACCCACAAAGCACGACTGGTCATAAAAGGTTATACTCAGAAGCAAGGAATTGATTATAAGAAAACTTTTTCGCCAGTAGCAATGCTTAAATCCATTCAGATATTACTAGCCATATCAGAATATTATGACTACAAGACATGACAGATGGATGTGAGAACCACTTTCCTTAATAGAAACATTAAAGAAGAGATATATGAGGTAACCAGAAGGCTTCATATCCAAAGAAAGAGAGCAAAAGGTTTGCAAACTCCAGAGATCCATTTATGGACTCAAGCAGGCTTCCCGACGTTAGAACATTCGATTTAATGAGGTAATTAAATTGTTTGATTTCCACAAGAACCCAGATGAACCCTGTGTCTATAAAAAAGTTAGTGGGAGCGCAGTGACTTTTATTTTGGTATATGTTGATGATATTCTACTCATTGGAAATGATGTAGTGATGATGCAGTCAACTAAGACTTAGTTGTCAAATCAGTTCTCCATGAAGAATTTAGGAGAAGTATCTTTTATTCTTAGAATAAAGATCTATAGAAATATGTTTAAAAAAATAATTGGCCTATGCCAATACATGAACATAGACAATGCTAAAGAGGTTTAGCATGGAGGAATCCAAGTAAGGATTATTGCCAATAAGTCATGATGCTTCTCTCTCAAGGGTAATGTCTCCTAAGACTCCTGAGGAGAGGAAACGAATGACCCACATATCTTATGCATCTGCCTTAGGAAGCATAATATATGGCATACTATGTACAAGGCCTGATGTTGCATATGCTCTAAGTGTCACAAGTAGATATTAATCCAATCCAGGTGAGGAACACTAGAAGGCCATAAAAGTGATCCTGAAGTATTTAAGAAGGACTAAGGATATCTTTCTTGTATATTGCTCTAGAGAACTGAAACTAGAAGGCTATATTGAATCTAGTTTTCAGTCTGATATAGACGACTTAAAGTCAATGTCTGAATACGTATTCACCTTAAATAGTGGTGCGGTCAGCTGAAAGAGTTCCAAGCAGAAGACGACCATGGATTCTAACACCGAAGTTGAATGTATTGTTGCATGTGATGCGGTAAAAAAAGTTGTTTGGATAAGGAACTTTATCCAAGAGTTGGGTGTGGTTCCATCCGTTGTTGATCCTGTATTGATATACTATGATAACAATAGAGTTATTGCGCAAGAAAAAGAGATAAGATCTCATCAAAGATCAAAGCATATTATGAGATAATACCATCTGATCAGAGAGATCATTGATAGAGGCGACGTTGTAGTGGATAGAGTTGCCTTGGCGAAAAATATAGCAGACCCACTGACCAAACCTCTATCGCAGAAGGTATTCGATAGATATCTTGAGAAAATGGGCCTAAAATACATAGGCAATTGGCGCTAGGGCAAGTGGAAGATTGTTTAGAGTAGTGCCCGACGTGTCAAGCCAATTAGATTGTGTGTTCTTCATACTCTTGTATTTGTAAAAATAGTTGTTTTCGAATCATATTAATGAAATAGGCAAATTTCTTTATCTTTAATTGAATCTTGTAATTAGATAAAGTCCCTAAACCAAACTTATCTACGGGGCATGGTCACGCATTTGATGGTGATCATGGAATATGCCTCTATGCCTCCATATCGTGTTTCATTTTAATATATCTTCTGATTGATTGAAAATCACAAAGGAGATATGTTGGATGTTGCATTGATATGTATTGAGGTTAATGAGTGGCAAACAAAGGATCCGTCACTTGTCTAGTAGAACAAGTGAATCTTCTATATTTTCATAATTCATGACTCAAATGTCCTTGGCTAAGGCAGGATGATTGTTAGACAGGGGTTTTCTAATGATTTGTCATGAGTTATTGAAACTTGAAATGGAATCATAGTTATTGAGCAATTAGGATTTCGACTATTAATTCATGCCCTGGACTCAATCTGGAGATTAGTTGATAGAAGGACCTTACATGTATAATACTCGTAATTGAAATAGGTTCACCTGCTATTTCACCTAAGTCTAGGTAGTCATGATACACTTGTTAGGTGTTTGCCATGACTTGTGAGTTTCATGAAATTAAGGAGTTAATTTCAAGTGGATTAATTAATCAGAATAATTATTATTATTCATAAGTTGCAAATGTTGTTAGCTCACAGCTAGCTTAGTTGTGAACCTAAAATATCACACATAATTTGAGATGAAACATTTCTAATTTAGGAATTGATATAAGGGATTGGATTCAATTAATTAATGGAGATTATTTAATTGGGGGCTTAAATTAATTCAAGGAGTTGAATTAATTATTTAATTAAATAATTGGATTATTTAACTGAACCTAATAAGATTAGGGAGCCCAATTGGAGTGAAATAATTATTTGATTGGATCAAATTAATTATGCAGTCCATAAATTAATTTACTCAATTAAATAATTAGATTATTTAATTGGACCTAATTTAATTAGATAGGCTAGATAAAATTAATTTGTGTAAGATAATTAATTGGATTAATTGTAGGATTTATTTTAAGTCCAAACCCAATACACAAAGGCCCATTTGGAGAGGTCCATGAAAGTGGTTGAAAAAGGATGAAAAGTCAACAGTTTGAAATTCTTTAGTAATCTTGAATATTTCTAAAAGATATGAAAGAGATAAAATTGGAAGAAGTTTAGATGAACCAAAATATTTTCTAACCAATCAAAAGGACATACAAAATACAAACAGTAAAACTCTTGAAATTTTATGCCCCCTATATATACACCATGGCCGAAAATTTAAGGATGAATAATCATCATCTAATTTTTTGGTCATATAGATATCAATAGAAGAAAAATTATTTTCTTCATTCGTCATTTTTCTCCAAAAATTCCATCTTTAAGTGTTAATTCTTTTGTTACAAGTTGATAACAAGAATTAATATTTTTTATAGCACTCTATAAACTAGATTGTTTTAATTGTTTTACTACAACCATTGGAAATTGCGAGCTCGTTAGAAATCGCATCAAATTCGGGGTATTGCTATAATTGTTATGGTATGATGTTTTTAAAAAAAAAAAATTTTCTATTACATATACCCCGAGATCATGCGAACCCAACAGTATTTCTACAGAGCAAAGATAAGAAATGCAACAAGCTGACTGAATTATTGTAGAAAATTTAAACATAGAAAGGCTAAGCCATTGTATGTATAAGGCATTGAATTCAAAAATAGTGAAATTGAGAAATACCATGCAGAAAAATGACATTATGCATGAGCACTCAACAGCCAGAACTCCTCAAAAATAGGATTCATTGAGAGATAGAATAGAATATTCAAGGAAGCAGTGAGAACAATGATCAATGAATCAAAACTTCAAAAATGGTTCTAGGTAGAAGCAACAAGCACTATCAGCTACACCAAAATCGGTGCATGATCAATAAGTAACACAATATTACAACGTATGAGTTATGGAAAGAAAGGAAGCTAAACATCTCACTTTTATATATTTGGATGCAAGACATACAAGGTCTTTAACAAAAGGACATTAGTAGTGAAAGAATCTATTCATTTTGTCTTTGATAAAAAAGATAATTAAAATTATACATGGACAACAGAAAGTGGAACAGAGCTAAGTAAAGCAAACATCGAAAAAATGGCTGATTTGAAATTGTATGAAGATCAACTTGAATGTGTCATCCCAGATATTAATGGAGACACAAATAATGAAGAAGATAACATACATTCAAATGATCTAGTTCAAACAAAATAAGATAATCAGGGAACAGTTGAGTCACTAGGAGATTAGTCGACTGAACTTCAATCTGATTTAAGATGACTAAGAGACTATCCATCAAATTTGGTGATTAGACCACTAATTGTAGGAGTAAGAACTAGATCATTAAATCAAAATGAAGCAATATTCCTTGAATTTCTTTCAAAAATAGATCCCAACAGTAAATACATTTTCAATCTACACATAAATAAAATAAATGCAATCAGAAGGTATTAGAAACGTAAGAACATTAGTTCTGATACCACTGTTGAATTTGTGAGGCTCGAAAAATATAAATGCGATGGATTTTAAATTTTTTCATAACATGAAAACTAATAATACATTGTAAGTAAATAAACAAGTCTCGAAACTCTTTCGCGATTACTCAATTGTGTGTTTTCTATTACATAAAGTAAGAAGGTTTTAGATGCCTTTACTTGATTTTCTTCTGGTTGAAGATGATGAGTGCAATAATCTAAATCATTTTCTCCATGAACAATTCCCAATCTTGTTCCAAACTCTTTGTCATGGAAGATTCACTTAGAGTCCTAAGCGTTACTCTTCTAATCGTATCCACACCTCGAATGCCCATTTACAGTCGTTCTATGCTAGTAGGATCTTGACTTGATAATTCTAACCTAAGAATTGAATTTCATGGTTTGGAATAAGAAAAACAAGTTTTTAGATGTTTGTTTTGATTCTATATACAACACATGAAACTAAGAATAAAAACAATATAGAGTAGGGAAGAAAGTGGCAGTTTTTGGAGAATAAATGAAGCCAAATTTCTTGCATGAAGAGAATAATTTTTCTTCATCAAGATGGAAGGTTGGAGCACCAATTTTGCTGCCAAGAATGCTGCAAAAAACGTCCAAGAAGATGGAGAATCCTTCCCCAAATTTTTAGCCTAAGGGGATATAAATAACCCCTCAAAATTCTATCTATATGGAATCTTTTTCTTATCCAAATTCATTGTGCTCACGCCTGGTATCACACAAGGTAAGTCTTCTATCATACTAAAATACTTATTCCTTTTCTAACTCTTCTTGTGTTTATACCTAGTATTCACATAAGGTGAGTCTTCTTGTCATACAAGGAGACTTCATCCTTGCAAGGTAAGCCTTCAAAAGTAAGTAAAAGACTTCAACCTTAATTTAATTATAAAAAAATCTTTATTTAATTCTTAAACGGATTCCTACAACCCCACACCTAATGGACCTAGACTAAGTAAATTAATTAGGTCCAATGTAATTGATCCAATTAATTAAAGTAATTCATTCATTTAATTAAATAGGCCTACAATTATTTTTTTTGAATTTGGGCTACTTAATTTAATTAGGTCAATTAATTATTTCAATTAATTAATTAAATTAATTCAACACTTGAATTAATTAAGCTTTATTTAATTAATCACATTAATTGAATTAATCCAACCTTGGACAATTTCTTAAGCAAGAAATGGACTTGTAAAAGTTTGTGTGTGACCCCTTAGGTTTACCTATATGCTAATAATGGTAGGCTCACAACTCTTGTGACTTTGTTGAACAATTAGAACTATAATTGTTCCAACTAATTAAACCTCATGGAATTAACCTATTAATTCCAAGGATCTCACCAATCATGATTAGTGTCTAACAACACGTCATGAATATCTAAACGTAGGTGAAGAAGCAAACATTTTACATTACAAATATTGTCTAAGTTTGGTCCTTTCGTCGAGTCAACTAATCTCCCGATTAAGCCTAGGATAATCAAAATTCTAATAGCACAATTCTATGAAATCATTCATAGTATCTTGATTCATTCATTTCCTATTTACATCCCAACTGTGGCCACGAATTTTAGATTCAACTACAATGTAAATAGTATGAAATTCATTTATTCTGTTAGATAGATGATGGATTATTTGTTAACCGCTCATTAACCTCCATAAATAAGAGTAATGCACCAAAAATACCTCACTTATAATTAACCTACAATCAAAGGATAAATCAAAGTATACCATGTCAAATATAAGATTACACTAGTGTCTCAAGTTAAAGGATTATACCTTGCACTATCTTAATAATGGAAATTCTCCATTTGACAATTATATTTCCTTGGGAATTTTTGGTGGGATAGTTCAATGTACTTATTTTTCAACAAGTACCTGCATACATGCACTAGTATCACAATACCGATATCTATAGAATAAGGCACCCTCCTTGTAACTTTGGATCATATGCGCAATACTTGATGGGCTAGTTGATGTCCCACCTCAAAAAGTCTTTGACTTGGAACATTTTTTATATCACGATCATAGAGGTATGATTTATGATCACCATCTTGTATACGACCATGTCCCGTAGCCATATGTGATCTGGGAACATAATCTAATCCTAATAAAGACAATTCCAGATCAAGATTGTCATTAATTGATATTAATAAGAAAAAAAATATTTTTATAAGAATATAAAGATGGCAATCCAATTAACTCGATAGGCATTATTCTAACATGAACTTGTTCAAACATTATTGATGGAACAAAAAGGGTTGGGAGAGGGAGAAAGGAGAGCTTTTTCTTGGTGCAAGAGGGATGATTTTTGGAAGTATGCTAAAATCCAGCCTTTATGGGGGCTTAATAGCTCCCCACAAATCTTTATCCTGGTAGGATTCAATCTTTTTCTTTTCTTATCCCTCTGCCAAGTGTTTACACTTGGATTCTAGTTTTAATTAGAAAACCTTATCCCCCTTCCAAGTGTTTACACATGGATTCTAGTTTTAATTAGAAAACTTTAATTTTTCAATTAAATCTTTTAATGGGTTTCCCACAAACTTCTTGGTCTTGGACTTTAATTCATTTAATTAAGTCTAATTCAATTGACCCTTCATTTAATTTAATTTAATTTATTATTTAAATTAAATGGGCTCAATTTAATTAATTAATCTAATCCATTAATCAATTAATTCCACTTGAGCTTCCTAATCCTATTAGATCTAGCTAAATAATTCCATTGTCTAATTAAATAATTGAATTAATTTAAGTCCAATAAATTAATCATCGTGAATTAATTTAATTTTATCAAACTCTTTAGATTATTTTCTAGATAGAAGTGGACTTATCCAACTTTATGTGTGACCCCTAAGATTTACCATTAAGTTAATAGTGGGTTCACAACTCTTGCGACTTAATTGAATAGTTTAAATTGCACCGATTAATTAGTCCAATTAATTAATTTTCTTAAAAATAAATCATGAATTTCAATAAACCCACAAGTATGGAACGTATCTAGCAATACATCATGAAAGGATGCTCAATGGATTTTAATTCTTTGTAGGTTTGAAAGGCATAAGGTATGAAGTAATTGATAGATCCTAGAACAATTTATCAACTTGATGACAAATGATTATTTTGTAATTTTTTCGTTCAATCCTAGAACAATTTTTTCGTTTAACAGTAGTTTATCCATATTGAAATTACTTTAAACTCGTATTTTATGTTAGGTCTTTATGTCAATGAATTTTTTTTTTACTTTGAAATATAATTTGTTGGATGAAATGAGATTATTTTAATTACCTATACTTTTTGCAAGATATAAAAATACACATATAGGTGTAAAAGAAAAGAGAAAAAAATTATTGTTACTAGATTAGAATTATAACTATGGTAATTGTTGTTAGAATATTGGATACTATTATTAATTAATTAGATTTTTAATTAAAATATTGATATAAAGTACCTATTGTGATAAATTTTAAACTTTAGTGATGGCTAAATTTTTAATTAACAATAGTGAAATTGTGACAGAGCCATAATAAGTTATAGTTACGAGTATTTTTTTGTAACTAAAGCATTAGGTGTTAGTGACAAAAATTATTTGTGACTAAAGTATTAAGTCTAATGACAATAATTATATGTGACTATAGCATTGGATTTTAGTGATAATAATTATATGTAACTAAAATATTGGGTTGTAGTGACCAAAATTATATATAACTAAAACATCATGTTTTAGTGACAACAATTATGTGTGACTAAAACCTGGAGTTCTTGTGATGAAAAATATATGTGATTTAAAGTCTGAGTTATATATTGTGACAATTTTCATGACTAAAATGTTTAGCCACTGTGGTTATAATTACAATACAATAACAATGTCTACTATCGTCACTAACCAGTTACAGTGGCAATATTAGTACATATAGTAATAAAAAAGTATGGTCACCAAAAGTTGTTATTTTTGAAGTGAGCTAGATATAGGTGAAAATTAAAATAGCAAATCTATTTCCTATTATGAGTACTACGAAAGTACGGTTCTATTTATTAATCTTCTAATTAAGTCTTTCATATGGATCATTAGTCGAAATCCTATTGGACTTAATTACTATGATTCCATTCATAGTTTCTTTGACTTCTTGATGAAATTAGAAACCTCGTCTAATATTAATCTAGCCTTGGCCAAGGACTATGAAAGTGTAGGAGATTTACTTATTCAACTAGATAGGTGATAGATCCTTTGTTCACTAACCTCCATACATGATGATATTACACCTAACATATTCTCCTTGTGATTGTTAGGCAACTGAGAAATATACTAAAGTGCAATATATTGTGCACAAAGTTAAATGCTACCTCAAGTTCAATACTAATTATTGCGCTAACATAACTAGAAAATTTCAATTTCGACAATCATGATTTTTAATTGAGAATTTTTAAGAGGGGTAGTCCAGTGTAATTGTTCCTTCAACAAATACCTTTATACATATACTAGTATCACTACACTGATGCTTATGGAGCAAGGCATCCTCTTTTCAAGTATACATCATATGTACAAGTTTTAATAGGATTATCGATGTCCCATCTTAATGAACCCTCGATTTGGAATCAATTTAAGACCAAAGTCATTAAGGCATGTTCCATTATCACCATCTTATGTGTTACCATACCCCATAGCTATATATGGTTTAGAGACTTTATCTAATTTGTAAATGTTATTTTAGATAAAATCTTATGAATAAATTTTGAATAAAACTTTTTATACAAGGGCTTACACTGATATCTATAGTACGAGGTACACTCCTTACGAGCCTGGATCGTATGCGTATGTATTACTAGATTCATTGATGTCTTATCTCAATGATCGCCAACTTAGAGTGTTTTGAAGACCAAAGCGATAGAGGCATATTATATGATCGACATCCTATTCAAAATCATACCTCGTAACTATATATTGTCTAATTATTTTATCTAAATTTAATAATATAAAAATAAGATGAATAATTGTGATATTAGTTTGAATAAGATTATTTTTACAATTGCAATTAGCTCGTTGGGTTAGTATTCTAAGGGTCCGTTATTTTTATAGACTAGCTCAGATTTACTAATAATTTAGGCTAGTCCATGGCGTACTTTTGTGGATCAAGCCAGCTTGATAACCAAAAGCCCAGTGTTATTTTGAATTCGTTGGTGGATTACAATCCCATAGGGGGCGTGCGATCCAACAATCCATGAAGGTCTAAAACCCAAACTTAAAATAAAAATGTTCAAATTGTCCGTGACTTTCTTATGTGAATTCACATTGCATGCCATTATCATATCAACCCATCTCCATCTTTTTCGATTATAGATATGGAAACCTTCTTCTTTCGGATTCATCTTCTACCTCTTCCTTCTCCATCGACTCTTTTTTGTATTTTGAGTTATTCTTATCTTTTGAGTTAAAGTGTAGGAACATGGAAATTCCCTTTAATTTGAGGAGAAAAAAGAGAAAAAAAAAAGGAAAGAAGAAAGAGAGACAATCAGTTGGCAGCAACGAAGATGGAGGGATGAGAGAATGGAAAAAAAAAAAGAGAAACATAAAAAGAAATAAGAAATAAGAGAGAAGAAAAGAGGGAAAGAGAGGAGTTAAAAAAGAGAAAAAAAAAAAAAAGAAAGAAAGAAAGAAGTTATGAAGAAGAAAAAAACTTGAGAAGAAGTTTGTTGGTCATAGAAAAAGGAGAAAAAAGAATGAATTGTAGATTGTGGCTACATATATAAGAAGAATGAACAGTAAATAAAAAAGAAAAAAATTAAGAAAACATGAAGGGTATATTAGTTATATTATTATAATCTCACTCATCTATCCCACAAAATATATATTTGTTTACATTTTGTATTAACATATTATTATTACAATTCAACAAAGTATATATAATATTTATTAATGAATCAATTTATATCCAATAACTTATTATATTTTTTATCAATTATTTTATATTCCAATCAAAAAAAATAAACTGCTGGTATTAAATTCCAACATAATTGGATTCGATTATCATGTCCGTTTGCTCACCGAAAAAGATGAGGTTATTTTGTCATAGTAAGTAAAGTAAATGATGCTCATTTTTATGTTTTCCAAGTACTTTCTTTTTCTTTTCTTCATTTTGTAATGGTTCTATTTTACGAGTTGAAGTGCGCAGTCTCTTAAAATGAACGTAAATATGGAAATTTGTTTCATTATGTTCCATAATAATGTTTTCTTCAAAATGAGTAAAAATATGCATCGTCCTCCCTCTATGTGTTATGTCATCGTCAAATGTTTTTCCCCTACTAGCATCATGTGCAATTGCATTCTACGGTTGGGGTTTTAATTTTTGTGGTATAATTGGTATGTAAGAATAGAAATTTTTCAAATTTATTTTTAAATATATAATTGATATAATTTAGTATTAGGAATATTCATTCTTATAGGAATCACCATTTTTAAAAATATGGGTTTAGCCATTCCTTCCCTCCCTGATTTTAGCCATCCTAATCAGTAAATAATGAATCTATATTTATCTTTTAGAAAATTATTCTCCTAAACTATACAAATATATTTCACAAAATTTAAGAATGACGATGAGTTGGGTTGAACATTTTCCAAAATCCAAACTCCCAAGAATGTGGGTTGGACCTATTAGACTTGATATATAATTTTAAAAATATTAAAAAATATTTTTTAAAAAATAATATCACCATAACATTTTTAATATAAAAAATAATATTATCAACAAATAATTAATTATTTAACTTATATATACATGTTTCAATTTTTAAAAAATTAAAAATTTCAAATATACTTATTATTTTTATATATTTAACTATTTATTAATTTTATATTACTACTTTAATTTATAAGAGTATTATACTTATATTTTTTATGAGTATATATAAATGATATATTTTTTCACACACACACACATATATCACATAAAAGCATACATAATAAATAAAAATATATATACAACATTTTAAGAGATTGGTTTAGGGTCGAGTTTAGGTTTTAAAACTAAAATCTAATATCCACCTCGAGATCCATTTGTAATTTCAAAATATGTGCTAAGTGAGGTGGGATTGGGCACTCGAATTTTACTTGAACCCATTATATCCCTAATAAATTTGAACCAATATAAAAATATTTCTACATTATTTTCTTCAATTATTTATCTCAATCCAATCAATAAAAAAAATATATAAAGTAATTTTATATGTTGATTTTTTTAATGAAAAAATATTAATATCAGTGTGAGATTTTATCCACATTTATATATATATATATATATATATTAAATAATAATTTTATTCTAAAAATTTTCTACTGAATGGTAATTTTGTCATAAAAAAATAATTTTATTTAATTTCTACTATTTATTTCTAATTATCAATCGTGGAAATAGAATCAAGTAAGGAATGACGATTCCATTCCTTATTTATTTCTTCTACATTCCAAGCAT
Source organism: Paulownia fortunei (assembly GCA_019321725.1). Taxonomy (NCBI): domain Eukaryota; kingdom Viridiplantae; phylum Streptophyta; class Magnoliopsida; order Lamiales; family Paulowniaceae; genus Paulownia; species Paulownia fortunei. The sequence goes on along the minus strand of JAGSPU010000368.1, from coordinate 960 downwards.
GGGAAATACTATATTCAATTACTTCATTAGTATCATCATTTTATTTTTAATTTCATTTCATTTAACTACACTAATAATTCCATCAATTTGCAATATGAGAATGTGGTTATTAATATTTAAGATGTGTATGAGCAATATTCCTTAACATGTCAAGTTGCACATTTCTTTTAAATAACAGACTTACATTTTATTCAACATGTTTACCACAATTAAAATAAGTCAAAACTTACATTTTATTAAACATATTTACCATAATTAAAACAATTCATTCTTTCCACAAGCATTGAGGGTTTCTATCTCACTGTGAATATTAAATATGCTTTCTTTGTTATTTTGCACGCGCATCAATTATGCGCTTTAATTATTAATAAACTGATAGAAATATATGTGGAAAGCCTACATGGCTTTAACAACAAAAAGAAAAAAATAGTTCATTTAGGGTTACTATTTTATTTTCTTTTGTTGGAGACTAGGTTTTAGGTTTTATGTCCCCATAAGCTCTTTCAAACACTACAATAAAAAAGTTGGAATTAAGCAATTAACCCTCCATGAATTTAGGTTGAGTTTGATGTAGTGGTTGGAACTTCTAAAATTATTTTGAGCCTCCATTGGGATTTGCAAGGGCAATTTGACAATTTCACTTTTGGTCAATCATGATTTATAGAAGTGTTCGACAACCTAAGTTAAAATCACTTGGGTTTAAAATCACTTGGGTTGCTCAAACGCAAAAATTGAAGCTTTGTACAACCGCAATTTGAGAAAATCAATTCTTTCGAAATCATTTTGTAAAAATTAATCATATTAAAATCAATCCATGGAGAATCAATTTTCTAAAACTAGGCCAAACTCACCCTTAATTATCGTTTTTATTTTTAAAAAAAACTATATATCTTTAATTCTTGAATTTCTTTTATCCCAATCAATTTGAACAAAATTAACTAAAGCAAAACTCTTTGTGTT
>JAGSPU010000335.1:0-42530 GCA_019321725.1 Paulownia fortunei | reverse complement strand
CCTGAAATAAAATAATTTGTTTAAATAATGTGTAATGGTGAGTTTCTTGATAAGGAACCTGATGAAGCCTTAGAATACCTAGATCATTTAGCAGAAAACTCTCAATCATGGCATAGTGTTAATTCTTCGAAGGTTCTATTAGATCTAATCTTGCTAATAGTAATAAAGGAAAATTACCTTAGTCAAGAAGATGATCTAAATGCTACACTTGCTAGTTTAACAAGAAAAGTTGAAGCCATGGAACTAAAAAAAGTAAAGAAAATCAAATCTGTGCAAGAGGAAGAAGTTTGTAGCAATTGTGAACTTTTGGGGCACTCCACCAATGAATATCTAACCTTCCAGTACAAGCAAATTTTATGAACACATTCAAAAAATATTTCCATTCTCCATATTCTGAAACTTACAATCCACAATGGAGAAATCATCCAATTTCAGTTGGCGAGATGATAACCGTGCCCAACCACCGCATTCACAAAAACCACAAAATTTTCATTCTTATCCATCTCCACATACAAAATCCATTGTGGAGACGTTGCAAGCATTTATGCATGAACAAACAACATCAATAATCAGACTTCACAAGCTATTAATGAGATTAGAAGCACAATTTCAACACTGACAACTTCTTTGCGTACTCATAAAAAAGGTAAATTTTCTGCTCAACCTCAACCTAATCCTTCTACTCAGTGTCATGTTTCTTCTTCAGGTGAAAATGCAGTCAAGGAAGCTAATGCAGTTACAACTCTTCGGAATGGAAAAGTTGTTGACAAGACTATTCATCCCAAGGAGAAAGTTTCTAATCCACCTCCAGAAATGAAAAATGAAAATAGTCTTGATGATGAAGGTAAGTTTGAAGAAGGTAAGCGTGAAAATGATGAAAAAGAAAAATATTTACCTCCAGCACCCTTTCCTCAAAATTGCAAGCAACTCAGAAATTGAACTCAAATGCTGAAATTTTTGAAAATTTTAAACAAGTCAAGATTAATATTCCGTTATTGGATACAATCAAACAAGTTCCACCTTATGCCAAATTTTTGAAAGATTTGTGTACAATCAAAAGAAAATATTATGTACAAAAGAAGGCATTTTTAACTGAAAGTGTTAGTTCAATCATTCAACAATTCACTCCACCCAAGTATAAAGATCCAGGTTGTCCAACCATTTCATGTATCATAGGAACACTAGAATAGAGCATGCTTTGCTTGATCTTGGTGCAAGTGTAAATCTTCTACCTTTCTCAGTTTATGAACAGTTAGGTTTGGGAGAACTTAAAACAACTTCTGTTGTACTCCAACTAGCTGACCGTTCGATTAAAGTTCCAAAAGGAATAGTAGAAGATGTGTTGGTACAAATTGATAAGTTTTACTTTCCAGTTGATTTTATTATTTTGGACACAGAGCCTGTTGCACAAACACATACACAAATTCCTATCATTTTGGGTCGTCCTTTTCTTGCAACTTCAAATGCTTTGATCAATTGTAGAAATGGTATTTTGAAGTTATGATTGGAAATATGACTTTGGAACTAAATTATTTAATGTTTGTATGCAACCTACAGAAGATGTCGAAGTACATAAAGTGGATTCAATTGAGGAACTTGTTCATGAATACTTTCTACTACTAACTCTTTAAGATTCTTTGGAGACTTATTTTGAAAGTGAAAGTATTTATAAAAAGGAACACACTAATACTATCTCTGAATTTTTGCAGGTACAAGAAAAATATTTTTGGAAGCCAAGGTTCGAAGAACTTTCATCATCAACAGTAAAATCTATTCCATCAAGTATTAAAGCTCCTGTGGTTGAATTGAAACCTTTGCCAGTTAATTTGAAATACTCTTTCTTGGGTGAGAATGAAACTTTCCAGTAATAATTTCTTCCAAACTCGATGCATATCAAGAAGGTAAGTTGATCGAAACTCTGAAAATGTATAAGAATGCTTTAGGATGGACCATTGCTGATATTAAAGGTATTAATCCTTTCATTTGCACACATAACATCTATCTAGAGGAAAATGCTAACCCCATCTAGAGAAATGCAATGAAGGCTAAATCCTAATATGAAAGAAGTAGTAAGAAATGAAGTCATTAAACTCTTAGATAATGGAATTATTTATTCTATTTCTAATAGAAAATGGGTAAGTCCTACTCAAGTTGTACCTAAGAAATCTGGAGTTACTGTAGTCAAGAATGAGAATGATGAATTAATTCCAACTAGGACTGTTACTGGTTGGAATGTGCATTGACTATAGAAAACTCAACTCAGTTACTAAAAGATCATTTTCCATTACCTTTCATAGATCAAATTTTAGAAAGAGTTGCAGGACATGAATTTTATTACTTTTTAGATGGATATTCTGGATATAATCAGATTGCAATTGCACTTGAAGATCAAGAGAAAACAACTTTTACATGTCCTTTTGGTACTTTTGCATATCGAAGGATGCCTTTTGGATTATGTAATGCACCAGCTACATTCCAACGATGCATGCTTATTTTTAGTGACATGGTGGAATGTTTTCTTGAAGTCTTCATGAATGATTTTTCTGTTTTTGATAATTCATTTGATGATTGCTTTCTAATTTAGAAAAGGTTTTGATCAGGTGTGAAGAAAAGAATCTTGTGCTCAATTGGGAGAAATGTCACTCCATGGTAACAACTGGTATTGTTCTTGGACACATTATATCATCAGAAGGTATTGAGGTTGATAAATCTAAAATTGAGTTAATTGCCAATTTGCCAACACCAAAGACTATGAAGGAGATTAGATCATTTTTAGGACATGCTGGTTTTTATAGAAGATTTATCAAAGAATCTAAAACCTTTGTGTAATCTTCTAACAAAAGACACTATTTTTGAATGGACTGAAAACTGTGAAAATGCTTTTGTTAAGCTTAAAAGCATGCTTACATTTGCTCCAATCATGCAGCCTCCAGATTGAAATTTACCTTTTGAAATAATGTGTGATGCTAGTGATTATGCTGTTGGAGCTGTCTTGGGACAAAGAAAAGATAAAAAACCATATGTTATTTACTATGGCAAGTAAAACTTTAAATGGTGCTTAATTGAATTATACAACAACTGAAAAAGAATTACTTGTTGTAGTTTTTGCATTGGACAAATTTTGATCTTATCTTGTTGCTCACCAATTGTTGTTTTCAGTGATCATGCAGCTTTGAAATATCTATTGTCAAAAACAGATGCTAAACCAAGACTGATTAGGTGGATTCTCTTACTCCAGAATTTAATGTTACTATTCGAGATAAAAAGGGAGTAGAGAATGTAGTGGCTGATCATTTGTCGAGACTTGTTTGTGATGACTCATTTCAAACCACACCTATTAATGACACTTTCCCTGATGAACAATTATTTAATGTTTTTATTTTACCTTGGTTTGCTGACATTGTTAATTTTCTTGTGACAGGAAAGATGCCATCACATTGGAATTCTCAAGATAAAAAGAAGTTTTTGACTGAGGTTAAAAAAATTTATTGGATGATCCATACCTATTCAAATATTGTCCGGATCAAATCTTTCGAAGATGTGTGCCTGACAATGAGATAGTAATATTGTCAAATTTTGTCATTCAAAAGCATGTGGTGGTCATTTTTCTGTAAAGAAAACTACTGCAAAAATCTTGCAATGTGGATTTTATTGGCCAACTCTTTTCAAAAATACTTACACTTTCTGCAAAAGTTGTGAAAATTGTCAAAAGTTAGGGTCCCTTTCAAAGAGAAATATGATGCCCCTACACCCTATCCTAGTGATTGAAATCTTTGACTGTTGGGGTATTGATTTTATGGGGCTATTTTCATTATCATTTGGTTTTCTTTACATATTGGTTGCCATAGATTATGTTTCAAAATGGATCGAGGCAATTTCTTATCGAAACAATGATCACAAAATAGTGATAAAAATTTTGAAAGAAAATATTTTAAGTCGATTTGGAATTCCTAGATCTATTATCAGTGATGGGGAAAACATTTTTGTAACAAAGTTTTCGGAACTTTAATGAAGAAATATGGAATCATACATAAAGTTGCAACCCTTATCACCCTCAGACAAATGGACAAGTTGAACTTGCAAATAGAGAGATAAAAAAATTTTGGAGAAAACAGTTAACCCAAACCGTAAAGATTGGTCTGTTAGACTTACCGATACACTTTGGGCATATAGAACTACTTTCAAAACATCATTAGGCATGTCTCCTTATAGGATAGTTTATGGAAAACCTTGTCATTTACCTGTTGAACTTGAACATAAAGCTTATTCGGCAATCAAAATGTTTAACTTCAACCTTGATGAATTCAAAATTGCGCAAATTGCAAATCAATGAACTTCAAGAACTGAGAAATGATGCATATGAGAATTCTAAAATTTATAAAGCAAGAATCAAAGATTTTCATGATAATAAAATTTCAAGAAAAATATTGAGGTTGTGGTCAAATTGCTTTATAATTCTCATTGCATTTGTTTCCTGGAAAATTGAGATCAAGGTGGAGTGGTCCTTTTATTGTAAAAAAAGTATATCCTTATGGGGCGATTGACATTGAGAATCCTAGAAATGGTAACATATTCAAAGTAAATGGACAAAGAGTTAAACCATTTCTAGAAAATCAATTTTCACAAGAGGAAATTCTTTTTCTTTCTAACCCTTTTATGATTAGTGTTGTATATACTCATTTTTATCTGATATTATTTTTTTTTTCTTCTTCTTCTTCTTTTATTTTTTTTTCTTTTCCCGGTTAAATGGCGGATAACGATACTCCGTGGCTATAAAAGTCGGACTTGTCAATTTCCCAAACTGAAATCTTTGTACAAATTTTCTTTGCTTTTCTCATTCTCTTTTCTTGTTATTTTCAAAATAGGTGACATTTTTCTAACTCTCAAGAAGCGATTTTCTTTTCTTCCTAAAAATGCAATTTTGAAAATTTATAAAATCAGATTGAAAGATTGAGGATGCTTATGCACAAGGGCATCCAGAGGACATACGATGGATAATTGAAGCAAAGGTAAGGGCAGGTGAGTTTTCACATGAGTTTCAAATTTGCTTACTAGATACATGTCTGGTTTTGGTAAAAGCACATATTCAAAAAAACGAAGGGCGAAAAAAATGAAAGTTTGTCATATTTGTGCTAGATGGACTTGCAACACAAAGTGTCGTTCTTTAGGAATGGTCTCTAAAAATCGAGAAGATAAACTTAAATCATTATGGATGGACTGAGTAAGGAGTCTTTAGATCAAATTATATTGACTCTTGAGACGCATTCATGTGGATTGGTACAACGTACAATTCTTGATTTATGGGATCATTTTCGAAATGAATATGAGTTTTATAGTCTTGGGAATCTGACATTAAAAGACCCTGTTTGCCAGTTTATAAGAAAACTGGATGGGAAGCATATCCTCGACCCATAGAGGGAGTTTAAGCCGTTACTGGACGTAAAACCAGAGAAAGATGTGAGCCACAATCACAACTACATGTACATACACGTGTTAGTAGATAATTTTAAATTTCGTATGTATCCTTATTTTCAACCTTTTTGACAAAAGAAAAAGACATGCAATAAATGTATTCCCTGTTCACACCTCAATAAATATCACCGCACTCACTCTATTTTTGCACAACTTATTTTCAAAAAAAAAAAAAAGAAAAAAAATGAAAGTTAACTAAAATTTAATTCCATTTGTGTTTTTTGTAGATCCAATCTAGGAAAAAATGGTGAGTTTATAGGGGCAGCCAATAACCTTAGTAGAACTTTAGCAGAAAAAAAAATTCATTTAGTGTATGGGGGAGGTAGTTTGGGGTTAATAGGGAGTGTTGCTATTTCTGCTTATATAGGAGGTGTCAAAGTTCTAGGAGTTATCCAAAATCTTTAACAGTACAAAATATCACAGATATGACCATTGGAGATGAGCTAAAAGTATCACATATTCAGGACAGAATGCCTAACATGTTAAACAATGCGGATGCATTCATCATTCTACCTGGCGGTTTTGGTACACTGGAGGAATTATTCAAAATTATCTCTTGGCACAACTCAACATTCACCAAAAACCTATAGGTATTCTTAATGTTAATGGTTTTTATGATACTTTGCTATCTTTTGTAGATCATGCTGTGAAAAAAGGATTTATTTCAAGTTCTGCGAGAAAAATCATCATTTCTGCTCCAACACCTAACCAGCTGATTGATCAACCTCTAGCATATGTGCCAAAACCTAATCCATCCTTGGCTAATGTGGATTGGTCCAATAGGAACAATGGTCGAAAATGCAAATTGAATTTGACTCTCAGTCTGTGATACTTATTGTTAATAATTTTATCTAATAGTATGTGTTTTTTTTTGTTGTTTCAGCTTCATTAGCTGCATTTCAGGTGATATCTTTCAAACTCTACTTTCCTATCTATTTTTGATATTAGGGACAATATCTCAATTAGGTTGGGGGGAAGGATAATTGATATCATGACTTGTATATTCAATGTGTGTTTTTCTAAAATAAAAAAATAAAAAAATAAAAAAATAAATAAATCAAGCATGTTTTTTTTATAGGTCCGTTGAAAGCATGAAAAAAAGGTGGCTGAGTAAAGGGTAATTGTCTTGAGACGCATCCCTATTTTTTTTTTGCATAACATGGCAGGTTTGTAAAGTTTTTAACAAGTGTTTGTGAATTACCAATTTTTTTTTTTTTAGTCGTATAGGTTCTTCCAACTTCGATGATTAAAATTAAGCATGAATAATATGGTTTGATTGATGATGGTGTTGTTTTGGACTTTGATGTTGTTATTTGGTTAATATATTTTTGTGATAATTATACTCAAATTTTATTTTGCACAAATAGTTATGTTATTTAGTGTGAAGACAATCATGTCAAAATAGATAGTTCTTATGTCCTTGCTCTAATCATCACTTGAATCTTTAACATGTAGGGGTTGAGTATTAGAACTTTTACTTTTGGTCTGTCGAGGTGAACGACTGATAGTGCACCATTAGAAAAATGATTAAGGCATTAGGCTTTCTGGCACCATTGCCAAATCAGCTTGTTCCCTATATAATGTTTAAAGAAAACATCCCCTAGTAAACCACTTTGAGCCTTACAATAAATAAATATTTTTTTTGTAACCATATCTTTTTACCTAGCCTAAATACACTATTATCCAACCTTGTTCTAAAAATAATTGGAGTTTAAGAGACATTCAATTAAAAGCTTAAACTTACAAAAAAAAAAAATTCAGGTTGGAATAGAAGATAAGTGTGGGGGAGTTTCTCTTAAAAAAAAAAGCAATAATAATAAAAAAATTAAATTGCAAAGTACTACAAGTTGCAACTAAAAATAAGATGTTGCAAGATGAATAAGAGGGGTCCAATTCAATAATAATAGACCCCAGTGTGAAATTTGTGGAGTTTGAGAATTCTTAATCGATAAATTTTATGTCTCTAATTCCATGAAGTTTTTAGAACCTTTGTTGCATCATATCCTTTTATTTCTTAGCTACATCACCACCCTTTGGTCCCATTACAACTTTGTTGAAGACCTTTTGATTTCGTGTGGTGCCTTCAGCGTAGTGGAGATTTACACCAAAGGAAGAGCCTATGATGTTTAACTTTTCTGTTAGAGATTGGGTGATGATTTTTGCAAGGTTTTATGAGAATTCACTTATTTGAAACATGCATAGTTTCATCACTATTGACATTAACTGTCCACACACACACTTGAGTATGCTTATTGTGGAAATATATTGATTTTTGAATGACTAAGAGTTAAACTCAACACTTGTTTGATTTTATTTTCATATTACTTTGTTGTTTCATGAAAATAAAAGTTGGAATATAGTTATTATAGGTGTTTGTAGGTATCACTGCTGGAAACCTTCATAAGACTATAACTCGTCCTCTATAGGCCACCTAAGGGTTTAAAGGCTTGTTGCATATGCTAAATGCAATTGTGATTTCCTACGAAAGTTGATTAGTTTATATTTATTTTAAGCTTGATCGAGGACAAGTAAGGATTAAGTGTGGGGGAATTTGATAAGTGCATATTTTTATATCAAATCCTTTATACTTTTCTTACTTTATTCTTGTTAATATTGTTGTTTTATTAATGTTTTGTGTTAGTGAATAAATGGAAGCATGTTTCCAAACTTATGCAGTTTTTGTAATTTGAGCATAACTTCATGATAAAAGCTCTATGGACCTAAAATTTATTTCATTTGAAAGCCAAGAGATAGAGGTACAACTTTTATGTTGGAGGCTCAGCCCAATTCAGTCTTGATGATAGCAGAAAATTCATCCAAGTAATTACACAAAATGGATCACTAAAATTCGGATCAGAGTTCATCCCAGTATTGACTTATTTTACCAATTCGCTTATATATCTTAAGTCCAAATTTATTTTGGTCTAAAATTTGGATATGTTATACCTAAGAGGTAAATAAACAAGTTTGCTGAAGACAAGATGGTGTGAAAATATATCAAAATGGTAAAATAATAGACTGCAATTGCTACTGATGTTACAGGACGGCTCTTGGACATGACTCGGTAATTTGATCATATTTCCTTCATCCGATCACCAAATTTGACAAAAGATATATGAAAATATATCAGCGCTGAAAGATCTACAATTTTGATTTTTCACGTATCTTCAAAATCGAGATGTATCTGATCAAAAAATATAATTCAATTCAGTGGATGAGAAATTTGTGTAACAACTTACCAACTCTTGGTAACTAGCTTACCACTTGATTAAACCCTCCATTATTTGTTTGGCCTTTAGCTTACTCCAAGTACTATAAATAGGTCATGTATTAATCTTGTAAGAGGAGGGGGGTAGAGGGTTTCTTTAGGCTAAGTTATCTAGTTTGTATGTTTTCTAGTATTGTAAGTTTTCTAATAGTAATAGAAATACATTCTCTAGTTTCTCTTATATTTTTAGTCTTTGTTACTTTTATTATGTCTTTCTAAACTTTATTTTGCTGAGAAAAAAGGATGAATCTCTTTATGGAGGAAAAGAAATGGTTATAAGGGTAGAAATTGTTTAAGTATGTTGTATTATTATTTTTATTTTTGATCTAAACCCTACTTGTTTTGTGGTGATTCTTGATTTATGTATCTCCAATAGCACAACAAATACTTGAGTTCATTTAGCTTATTATACAATTTTACCCCACGACTGCTAATGTGAAACCTTGATTTGTTGTTGACGAAGGTGTATATAAATACTTGATCCCATAAATAAGTGTTGGCGTCAAGAGATAATTTGCAATAGTAAGACAATATCATAATTACCTTATTGCATGAGTTACTTGATAATATCTTCCCATTGAAACCTTCATTATGTATGGATTCCAATTATGGTAATTAATAGATGTAAAAAGAATAAATAACCATTTCTCTATCCAAAAATCAAGAGTGGATCTCTAATCCTCAATACTTTTATTACTTCGATTTTTCTTTAGTTACATCATACATTAATTGTTCATATATTTGGATTCACATAAACTCCATCTTTTTAGAAATATAAACTTGAATTCTTCAAACAACTTCCCTGTGGATCGACCTCGGACTCACGAGAAATTTATTACTTACTACAACCTGTACTTGGGTTTGCAACTTTAAAGTTGTAGCACAAATCTCTCTACAAACTCAAACAAGCGCCGAAATGTTGGTATAAGAGATTTGATTCCTTCATCATGAGTCTTGGATATAATAGACTGAGCTCAAATCCTTGTGCTTATTACAAGAGATTTGGTAATGATGATTTCATTATTCTGTTGTTGTATATTGATGACATATTGGTTGCAGGCCCTCACGAAGATCATGTTAAAGAATTGAAGGCACAATTGGCTAGGGGATTTGAAATGAAGGACTTGGCCTAGCGAACAAGATTCTAGGGATGCAAATTCACTAAGACATAAATAATAGAAACATTTGGCTTTATCAAAAAAACTATTCAAAGAAAATATTATGATGCATCAACATGCAAGATTGTAAGTCAATTCCTACCCTTATTAATTTCAAGTTATCCTCAAGTATGAGTCTTAGCAATGAAGTAGAGAGGATGGAGATATCTCAAGTACTATATGCATCAACAGTAGGTAGTTTGATGTTTTCCATGATTTGTACAGGACCAGACATTGCACAGGCAGTGGGAGTGGTTAGTCGATACATGGCGAATCCTGGCAAAAAGCATTGGAATACTGTAAAGTGGATCCTGAGATACATCAAGGGTACCTCAAACATTACATTATGTTATGGAGGATCAGATTTTAGTGTCAAAGGCTATGTTGACTCAGATCATGCAGATCTTGATAAAAGTAAGTCCACCATAAGTTATGTGTTTACTCATGCTGGAGGAGTTGTAAGCTGGGTTTCAAGGTTGCAATCTATTATGACTAATTTTGTTGGGTTCGCATGATCCCCCGAGGTATGCCAAGTGGAAAATTAAAATTTTAAAAATATTATGCTATAACAATTATAGCAGTACCCCAATTCGATACAATTTTAATGATCTCGTATTTTCTAATGATGTAATAAAATAACTAAGTTTCAATTTATACTTTTTTATAAACTTCGACTATCGTAGGAATTAAAGTAATCAATTCCTAGCCCCTATACTATATGCATCAGTAGTGGGTAGTTTGATGTTTGCCATGATTTGTACAAACCAAACATTACACAGGCAGTGGGAGTGGTTAGTCGATACATGGTGAATCCTGGCAAAAAAGCATTGGAATACTGTAAAGAGGATCCTAAGATACGTTAAGGGTACCTCAAACATTGCATTATGTTATAGAGGATCAGATTTCAGTGTCAAAGGCTATGTTGACTCGGATCATACAGATCTTGATAAAAGTAAGTCCACCACAAGTTATGTGTTTGCTCATGCTGGAGGAGTTGTAAGTTGGGTTTCAAGGTTGCAGTCTATTATGACTACTTTTGTTAGGTTCGCATGATCCCGTGAGGTATGTCAAGTGGAAAATTAAAATTTTAAAAATATCGTGCTATAACAATTATATCAGTACCCCAGATCCGATACAATTTTAACAATCTCGTATTTTCTAATGGTGTAATAAAACAACTAAGTTTTAATTTATACTTTTTTATACACTTCGACTGTCATAGGAATTGAAGCAATCAATTCCTAGCCCCTATACACGTGTCTCCCCTCTAAAGTTGTCCACACTTTGAGCAAGAACATAAAATCAGAATCCCGCTAACAATTTTGATTTCTTTTCTAACCTAGTTTATGGAATGTATAGAGAATATTAATTCTTGTTATCAACTTGTGATCAAAAAATTAATAATTAAAATAATAGGATAGAATTTTGGTGGAAAAGGGGATGAAGGAAAAAAATAATTTTTCTTCTCTCTCTCTATGGCTGAAAATTAGAGGGCTAAAATTAGCCTTTAATTTTTGGCACTTTAGGTATAAATAGGAGATTCAAAAATTTCAAGAGTCTCACTCTTGGTATTTTTGGTCTCCTCTTGATTGGTTGGAAGATATTTTGATTTATCCAAAATTCTCTAACTTTATCCCTTCAGATCTTCCAAAGAATTCCAAACGCTTGAGTTTCTATCCCTTTTCAACTACTTTCATGGGCCTCTCCTAATGGACCCTCTTGAATTGGACTTGGATTTTAAAATAAATCCCATAATTGATCTAATTAATTGTTTTAACCCAAATTCAATTTAATTAATTTCATCTGGTCCATCTAATCAAATTAGGCCTAATAAATAATCCAATTATTCAATTGAGTAAATTAATTTATAGACTACATAGTGTAATTTGATCCAATCAATTAATTATTTCACTCCAATTGGGTTCCTTAATCTTATTAGGTCTAATTAAATAATTTAATTATTTAATTGAAAAATTAATTTAACTCATAAAATTAATTTAAGCTTCAATTAATTAATCTCCATTAATTAATTGGATCCAACTGATATTCCTAAGTTAGAAATGTTCAATCTCAAATTATGTGTGACCCTTTAGGTTCACAACTAAACTAGCAGTGGACTCGCAATATTTACAACTTATGAATAATAATAATTATTCTGATTAATTAATTTAATTAATTAATCCACTTAAAATTAACTTTTTAATTTCAAGAGCCTCACAAGTCATGAAAAATATCTAGCAAGTATATCATGACTATCTAGACTTAGGTGAAATAGCGAGTGAACCTATTTTAATTACAAGTATCATACACGTAAGGTCTTTCCGTCAACTAATCTCCTGATTGTATTCAGGGCATGGATTAATAGTATAAAACCCAATTACTCAATAATTATGATTCAATTTCAAGTTTCAATGGCTCATGATGAATTATTAGAAAACCCCCGTCTAACATTCATCCTACCTTAGCCAATGACTTCTAAGTCATGAACTATAAAAATATAGGAGATTCACTTATTCTATCAGATAAGTGATGGATTCTTTGTTGGCCACTCATTAACCTCCATACATATCAATACAATATCCAACATACCCCTTTGTGATTGTTAGGTAGTCAGAAGATACATCCAAAGGTAACATGATATGCACAAGGCTACTATAGTGCTTCAAGTCTAAGGACTAATTGTGTACTATCAATTCTTATTTCAACAAACAAGTTTCCAATTAAGAATTTCCAGTGGGCATGTTCAGTATACTTGTTCTCTAACAAGCACCTGCATACATGCACTGACGTTACTATGCTAATGTCCATATAACGAGATATCCTCCTCATGCGAGCATGCATCGTATACATGTTTGTGAGATATTTTGAAAACCACAAGTGCATGGTGTCAAGTTTTAATACAATGATGAGTTGAGCATCGTATCTATAAGGATTGTAATAAAAAATTTCATCAAGTACCGTAGTTCAAATAGTCCCTATTTTATCTAGAAAATCAAGTGATGATTGATAAATAAAGTAGAATAAGATCAAAAAAAATATAAAGACAAAAGTGGAGTTCTTAGAAGCAATACAACAAACACCTTATGAGTAAGAAATTTTAGAGGAATGACTTACCTAATTATCACCTATGTTCTTCCTTCCAAAACATATCAATTCAAGTCAACAACTCATATAAGTTAAGAATTCCTAAACTCATCATTTTCCTCTCTCGAGTGTCGAATTAACTATGAGTTCCAACATGAATTTCAATATCACTACAAAAAATCAAGAATAAAACTCTACAAAAGTTCAATGAATTATTCTTCAAAACTTCAAAGGTTTCATAAGCTTCTCAACTCTATGATTCCTAAGTTGTGTTATCCTTATGATCATGTATAATCTTCCCTCTCTTAAGTATCGAATCTCATACATCAATAATCTCAATTAATGGCCAAATAATTAAGATGCAATACTAAGCAAGATAACACAAACAAGATGAATAACTTGAACTAATATTATTTGGAATTCAAAATATAGGATCACATAAGGTTACATCATCCTCTATAAAGAATGGTTTAGTTCATCATGTATGAGTATAACTTCAAAAAATACATTGGACATAACATGAAAATTGTTCATCAATTTGTGAAGTGGTAGGAATGGTTGAAGCTCTCCTTGTCTCCAAGAATGGCTCTCTCGTCTTCAAGATGTCCTCTCTATCCAGCATGCCTCCTTCTATCCAAAATAACTTCTCTTGTCCAAGCATGCCTTTGGAGGCTCTTTGTGATCCTTAAAATCAGATGGAAGGTTCCCTAAAGAGGGAGAAAATCCCTTTTTGCTCCTTTTATCCACGTGGCAGTGCCTAGGCACTAACTGGACAATGCCTAGGCGTTGTACATTCTGACCAAAACCAGTTTCTGCAACACCTGCATCCTATTTCAACTGATTTTTCACAACTTTCTACGCTAAAATGGCTTTTAGCATCTTCATAAGAATTATATTCCTATATTTTAGCTTTCTACATCTTTATTAATCATCTCAATACAACATCTGTGGAGAGAGTTATGTCTAATAAACCAAGATGTACCATACTAGAAAGTTTTGATCTAGTGTTGACTTTTAAACTCGATATTTCTCATTGAAATCAAAGGAACTTGATTTTGTGTAAGCACAAACATTGTACATCTATCTCCTGGTTTTCCAATTGATTAAAAATTAAGTTAATATGATATTGGAGCAAATACTTATGATTGAAATACAAATGTTGTCATCAATAGTAGCACAATGCGGTTTCTTTCAAAATTTCAACCAAGTTTTTGTTTCTTTTCATTTTCTTCTCATTTTTCCATTATCTAAAATATTTCAAACTAAATGCATAAAAATATTATAAACACTTAAAAATAAACCATATTTTAATCAAAAGGCATACAAACTATTGCTATAAAACTAACTTATCAATACGCGAGTCTATTGGGCTATTGGATATCCCATTTCAAAAAAGCCCTCGACTTATATCTAATTTAAGACCAAAGTTATAGAGGCATATTCCATTATCACCATCATATGTGTGACCATCCCCCGTATCTAAGTTTGGTCTAGGAACTTTATCTAATTACAAGATGCAATTAAAGATAAAGAAAATTATCTATTTTATTAATATGATTGAAAAAGATTATTTTTACAAATACAAGAGTATAAAAGACGCCCAATCTATTTGGTGCGCGGACACTACTCTAACAATCTCCCACTTTCCCTAGTGCCAATTATCAATGTACTTCAAGCCCATCTTCTCTAGAAGTCTACGCTAGGGATTTAGCCAATGGGTCTACTATATTTTCTGCCAAAGTGACTTTATCCACTAAAATATTACCTCTACAAATGATCTCTCTAATCATATTATATCACCTCATGATGTGCTTGGATCTTTGATGAAGTCTTGGCTCTTTTGCTTGCGCAATAACTATATTGTTATCATAATATATCAATATAGGATCAACAACGAATGGAACCACACCCAACTCTTAGATGAAGTTCCTCATCCAAACAGCTTCCATTGTTGCATCACATGCAATAATGTATTCAGCTTTGGTGGTAGAATATGTGGTTGTCTCTTTGTTGGAACTCTTTCAGCTAACCATACCACTATTTATAATGAATACGTATCCTAACATGGACTTTGCATTGTCTATGTCGGACTAAAAACTAGAATCAGTATAATCTTCTAGTTTTAGTTATCTAGAGCAATATATAAGAAAGATATCTTTGGTTCTTCTGAAATACTTGAGGATCATCTTTACAGTCTTCCAGTGTTCCTCAACTGGATTGAACTAATATCTGCTCAGTGTCAGAGCATATATGGCATCAGGCCTCGTATATAGCTTACCATACATTATGCTTCCTATGGCAGATACATAAGGTATGAGGCTCATCATTTCCTTTTCCTTAGGAGTCTTAGAAGATATAGCGCTTGAGAGAGAAACACCATGACTTATTGGCAAAAATCCTAGTTTGATTTATCCATGTTAAACCTTTTTAACATTTTATCTATGTACATGGATTAGGTTAGTCTGATTACCCTTCTTGACCTATCTCTATAGATCTTTATTCTAATAATAAAGGATGCTTCTTCTAAATACTTCATGGGGAACTGGTTAAACAAACAAATCTTAGTTGAGTGCAATATTCTTACATCATTTCCATGACTAGGATGTCGTCAACATATAGCACAATAAACATCATTGCGCTCCAACTAACTTTCTTGTAGACACAAGGTTCATCCGGGTTGTTGTGGAAATCAAAAAATTTGATTGCCTCATGAAGTCGAATATTCCAGCTTCAGAAAGCCTACTTGAGTCCATAAATAGATCTCTAGAGTTTGCAAATTTTTTGCTCACTCCCTCTTGATATGAAACCTTCTGGTTGCCTCATATAGATCACTTCCTTAATGTTTCATTTCCATTAAGGAAAGAGGTCTTCACATCTATCTACCATATCTCATAGTCATAATACGCTGGTATGGCTAGCAGTATCCAAATGGATTTCAGTATAACTATTGGTGAAAAGGATTCCTTATAATTAATTCCTTGCTTCTGAGTATGACCTTTCATAACCAATCATGTTTTGTAGGTCACTACCTCTCCATTTACTCCAAGCTTCCGCTTGTAGACCCATTTGCAGCTAATGGGAACTATTCCCTATGTGGGTCTACTAAGGTCCATACTTTGTTGGAGTACATAGAGTCCATCTTGGATTTTTGTTTAAAGAGGCCATAGAAGTAGTATTCAATCGATTTTTTGGATACTCCATGAACTTACATAAAACTGGATCTCATATCCAATTTATCTCTTACTTGTTGCTTCACGTAAGCAACACATCCCTATACCCTAAGGTATTTGTAGGTGGTTCCCACACCACATCTTATATGATATTTTGGGTATTAGCTTTGATAACACTCTATTTAATAGATATCCACTATTTTTAGAGCATAACCTCAGAATAAAAGAGGAAGCCCAATGAACTCATCATCAATCGATCCATGTCTAACAGAGTTTGATTTCTACACTCTGCAAATCTGTTGAGTTGAGGAGTAAGAGGGGTCCAATGAGAGAGAATCTCATTCTTTTTTAGATAATCAAGAAACTCTTTGCTCAAGTATTCACCTTCTCAATTTAATCGAAAAGCCTTAATACTTAGCCCAGTTTGTTTCTCCACCTCACATCTGAATTTTTTGAACTTTTCAAAAGTTTCAGATTTGTACCACATAAGGTAGACATAACCATACGTAGAACAATTATCGGTAAAAGTTATGAAGTAGTGATAGTTCCCACGAGCATTAATACTTAGTGGCCTGCATACATCTGAATAGATCATATCCAATAGATCTTTGGCTCGCTCTACTTGTCCAACAAATGATGATTTGGTCATCTTCACTTTGAGACATGACTTACAGGTTGGTATTTCTTGCTCTTTTGAAAGATCGAGCAATGAGCCAACCTATGAATTATCTTCTCAAAGATATGACCTAATCTAGCATGCTATAAGAGTTGAGAACTATAATTATTTATTTTCTTTCATTTTGTTGAACATGAAAAAAGGAGTTATGGGGAATAATAGAATGTAAACCATTCATCAATTGTTAGAGGTAATTAAAACTGAATCTCTAAAATTGGAACAACTTCTATATTTTATTGAAAAAGTAAAACCTTCTCCATCTAATACAGGAATAGATATAATGTTCTTAATTATCTCTTGAACATAAAGATAATTATTTAAAACTAAAACTACTCCATTTCCTAAAGCTAAGTTGACACTTCCTATGGCTAATGCAACAACCTTTGATCTATTCCTCAGCCGTAGGACTAACTTTTCTCTACTTAGCTTCCTACTTCGTGCCATCACTTGCAAATCATTGCATGGATGAGATCCACATCTAGTATTCAATACCAAATAAGCATCGTTCACTAATAAGTCAACTTCAACAAAATAAATACTTGAACTCTTCAGGCTTGCAAGGTACTCCTTGCAGTTCCTCTTATAATGCCCAAGTTTGTTGAAGTAGAGACACTTGTCATTTGTCTTATTGGAACTCTTAGAAGCGCTTCCAGTTGGCTTCATGCCTTTGGATTTGAGAAACACTTTCTTCTCCCCTTTGTCCTCTTGGTTTTTATAGCCTTTGAGTTGGGAGAGGATCCAACAAGTATAACCGGCTTGTCCTTCTTCATAGTGGACTCAACCGTCTTCAACATGTTAACCAGCTCAGCAAGTCTAGTTTCCATCTTACACAAGTTGAAGTTACCAACAAAGGTGTCAAACGATGGAGGCAAAGACTGTAGGATGAGATCCAAATAGAGCTCGTTATCCATAATGACTCCAAGTAACTCAAATCTTTCAATCAAGCCTATCATCTTCAATCTGTAATCATGGACTCAAGAGTCATTCGTTATATAATTTTTTAAAAGCTCTTTTGAGATCTGATATCTCGCTTGCCTAGTATATTCACCATACAACTTTTGTAAGTGAACATAAATATCGTGCTCATACGCATGCACCTCGTGTTGCCTCTACAACTCGTTTGGCATTGATGTCATTATATAGCATTGTACTTGTAGATTATCATCAACCGGCCTGTGATAATTCGCAAGCTCCTCCTTAGTGGCATACACCGGCACAGCCAATGGTGGGATCACATCAAGTACACAATCCCTCTTTTTGAACTGCAGAATAATCTAAAGGTTCCTCAACCAATCGATATAGTTGGGACCAGTTAATTTATTAGCTTCAAAAATTGATGCAAGTGGATTTTTAGCCATTTATAGACAATCTACAAATTTAAACAAGGTAGAAAATTGCTTTCTTTAAAAAAACATATTCATTTATAGTAAGGTCTTTAGTAATAAAAGTCTCCCACTATTTTATTCGAATTCCATCATCCCTAATGACAAGTTGGAAAGTCTTATTTCCCAGTGGGCTTGAGACCCAATCAACATGTCATGTGCCCTAATTTTATGAGCCAATAAAATATACTGAAAGGTAGTTAACTTTTAACGATTGCATTTCCATGCAACCCTCAAGATATTTTTCCTTTCTTCTTTCCATATACTCCAAATTTATGAGCGCATATAGTACTAAAATCAAGCAAGACCTATCAAATCTCTATATAGATAGAGTATCCAAATGTTGCATGACTCATGATCAACGTGAAGATGAGTCCATCCAATGGGCATTACCATGCTTACTAGAAATCACAGCTTTCCAATACAAAGTCATTCCATGACTTATGGTCAATGATAAAATAAGGTAGCATCATCATGTCAACTATTTTTTATGGTAGGCATAGATTATTGGGTCCAACCTAATTTTATCCATATTTGCTTGAAATTAGAATGTAAAATTCCTTTACTTGATTTTAATTCAAGTGGGGTATATATTTTAACCAAAACCTCTTCAATTTTAATCTTAGTTTATTTAATATGTTTGCATTCAATTAACGATGTGCATATCATTTGAAAATATTAATTAAACCCTACGCATGCATCTAATACATACATAAATCGAATGATCATAGATCAATTCTATGTGATCCATTTGAGCCAAAAATGGATCAATCTAAGGGTAATAAAATGGAAATTGAAACTAATTTCAATTACATGAATATATCGCATACATTCATTGGTCTTCTCTTGATTCTTTGTCTTGGTCCTTCTTCTTGTCCACCAAGAGCATAAAGAAAAACTTCACCCTATTCCGCTCTCATTTCAAAAATGTAAAGTATATATAAAGAAAGAATAAGAGACTTGCATGCCCCATTTCAAAACTCAAAGATTAATAAATCCAATCACATTGGTATAAAAGGTCCATGATCATCCCATACATACTAATAAATACATCACATGAATTTGTTAAAGCATGTACATTTACCATCTAATTAAATTGTAATCTCACGACTTGGGATAATATCTCAATTTTTCAAGAAAAAAAAACCCTTTTCAAAATTTTAAAATTAAAACTTTAATTAAAAATAAAAAATCAAATTGTACAATTCAACACGATGAGGATGTCCAATATGTTAGAGTAGGATACCCAACACCCCAATTGGATTATGTGTAGTATACTCTTTTGCTTTTATAAAGACAATATTATTGGCAATCATATTAATAAAAAGGTATTTTCTTTATCTTATGTCATGCATCTTTTATTTCTACACATTAGATAAAGTCCTCAAATCAAATTTAACTTTAGGGCATGGTCGCACATATGATGGCGATCATGGAACATACCTCTGAGGCTTTGGTATTAAATAAGTTTAGAGTCGAGAGTTTTTTTAAATGGGACATCAAATAGCTCAGTAACACTCGTACATATGATGCATGCTCATAAAATGAAGATGTCATATTCCACTGGCGTAGAGACGTAAGTGCATGTATGTGAATGCTTGTTAGGGAACAAGTACACCGAACATAGCCCACAAAAAATTCTTAGTTGGAGGTTTTACTTGTCGAAACAAGAATTTCTGTATTGCGATAGTACACGACTAGTCCTCAGATTTGAGATATAATAGTAGCCTTGTGTGTATCATATAACACTTTGATATATCTTCTAATTGTTTGACAATTACAAAGGGGGTATGTTGGGTGTTGCACTAGTGCGCATGGAGGTTTGTCAGTGGCCAACATAGAATTCAACACTTGTCTTTTTAAATAAGAGAATCTCCTATATTTTTCTGGTTCGTGATTCCAAAACCATGGCCAAGGCAAGATAAATCATGATTTATCAAGAATCAATGAAACTTGAAATGAGATTACAGTTATTAAATCATTTAAAATTTTAACTTATAATCCATGCTCTAAATTCAATTGGGAGATTAGTTGTCAAAAGGATCGTACGTGTATGGTACTCGCAACTAAAATAGGTTTACTCGCTATTTCACCTAAGACTAGTTTGCCATGATTACTTGCTAGGTGTTTTCATGGATAGTGAGGTTTTTGGAATTAAAGAATTGATTCCAAATGGATTAATTAATTAAATTAATTAATTAAAATAATTATTATTTATAAGTTGCAAATATTGTAAGCCCACTACTAGCTTAGTAGTGAACTTAAAAAGGTCACACATCTTTATAGAAAGTAATATTTCTAATTTTAGATTTTATCTAATAGTGGTAAATTAATTAATTAATACAGATTAATTAATTAATTAAGGGTTCTATTTAATTTAATGTTTAAATTAAATTATTTAATTAAGTAATTGAATTATTTAATTGGACCTAATTTGATTGAAAAGCCCAATTTGAGTAAATTAAATTAATCAATTGGATTGATTAAATTGAAATTGAATCAATTGAATTAATTTGAGAATTTTTAAGTCTAAACCCAAAATTAATGTGGATCACTTAAGAAGCTCACTAAAATATAAAGAGAATAAATTAAATAAATATAATTTATTTAATTAACATATTTATAGATAAATAAATATAGTGATCGGTTTTATAGGATAAAATCGGCCACTAAGATTTAATTTATATATAAATATAATTATAGTATATATATGATATATATCTATTTTGATATTATTTGAAGAGTTCAAATTAATATCTACAATGTATGTAGATAATTTTGATAATTAATGTAGTCTCAAATTAGTCCACATACAATATGAGAGAGAAAAGAGAAGAGTTTTTGGAAGATTTGGAATCCTTCCAAGATCAAGTTTTAAAGTAGTTCAAAACTGAAAAACTTCACAAAAGTTGAAAAGGGATTAAAATTTTCAGTCCTATTATATTAGAGTGAAAGTTACATAATTAATTCAAAAAATTTGAGCATTAACTATTTTGTTTAAAGTCTTCTAATTTTACTCTCCAAGAAAAGAAAAAGAAAATCAGTTTCTTATTATTCTCTTCATATTATTATTTTAAGAACTTAAAGAATCAATCTTTATTATTCTTGAAAATTTACTCTGCTCTAGATTAGTAAACAATTAAAAGGATACTAGCGAATCCTTTTGATTGGTTTTGCCTTCCGTATTGTAGACCTGATAGAGATGGGACACTTGGATCCCTGCTAGTTTTGATAGTGTAGGATAAGCAATTGATAGCTTCATTCCTTATAATAACCGAAGTGCATAAAAGGTACAATTTGATTTTATATTTATTTATATATTCACTTGAATAAGCGTGATTGCTAAATCCCTTTCGAATCAAAGTGGTTAAATTTATGTTTGATAAAAAATTTAATTTTTCGCTACGTATACCCCTATAATTATAGTAATCCCAACAGTGGTATCAGAGCACGGTTTCTCTTATTCAGTGAATTTTGAATTTATGAATGCATGTTTTAAAATTGTTTAAATTCATGTTAATTATGTAAATTTTGATTTTGCATATTTTCAAAAAAATTTAATTGGAATAATTTTAATTGCTTATTTAAATTATTTATATATGAAAATAAAAAAAGGGGATGAAACAAGCCGTGGGGTGTCAAACACCCAATGGTTGCGCGCGCAGGCACCCGACAGCAGGTGCCGGCCCACGCCCGACGGACAGTAGTAGCGCTGCTTGTCGTGTCGTTTTGGGTCCTTTTTTATTTTTATTTTTTGGAATATTAAAATGAAATGTTAATTTTAATTATTTTTGAAAAATTATTTTTTCAAAGAAAAATTATTTTTCAAGCAATTAAAAATTATACCAAGTTAAAAAATTACGTTTAACAATTTGATAAATTTATATATTTTGATAATTACATATGATGTTAATAATGAGCATGTATGGGATGATAACGAGTCATTGGACCAATGTGATTGATTTTATTTAATATTTTTGAATTTTAAAATAGGGCCTGCGACCCTTTTATTTCATTTATGTAAGTTATTTTATTTTCTGTAAATAGAGTAGAATAGATGGTGAGGTTTTTCTTTTTTTTGAAAGATGAAGGAGAATCAAAAAGGAGGTTCCAAATAAGGCCCATGTTTGTATGGGATGCAATTATGTAATAAAATAGGTTATATTCCATTTTATTACTCTTAGACTGACCTTAGGTCCATTTTTGGCTCAAATGGACCGCATAGGACTGGTTCATAATCATCCATTTATTTAAGTATGTATTAGATGCATGTTTAGGATTTTATTTAATGCTTTTATGCTTGCAAAATGATATTATGATGTCATGTATTAAATAACCAATCTAATTTAAATTATGATAAGGTCTTGGATAAAATTAAACCCCACTTAATTTACTAAAATTAAGTAAAAGAATTTTTTGAAAATTTCAAATAAAAATGGACAAGTTAGGTATGACCTATCGTTCCATGCCTACCATCAAAGATAGAGACATGATGATCGCTACCGCACTTGATCACTGACCATGAGTCGTGGGGTGGTCTTGTGTTGGAAAGCTGAGATCTCTACCAAGCATTGAGATGCTCATGGGATGGAATCGTCATTATGTTGGTCATGAGTCATGGGACATCTTGATGCTCTATCTACACGAATATTTGATGGGTATTGTTTGACATTTAATACCATATGGGCTCATAAAATTGAGGTATATGGAAAGAGGTGAGGCAAAACAAACTTGAGGGATGTATAGTGATACAATCATCAAAGAGTTGACTACCGATAGAAATATTTCATGAGCTCATAAAATTGGGGTGTGAAATATTTCCATTGGACTTCAAGCTCACTAGTAAATTTGATTTCCCGAAATTTCATTAGGGGTGATAGAATTCGCAGAAAATAGTGGGAAGCATTTAGTATTAAAGATCTTATATTAAATTACTATATTTTTTCTATAGTTTACTCATTTTCTGCTTCGTGCGTGTTTTGTAGATTACTCTACTAAAGTGGTAAAGAATCCACTTGCAACAATCATTAAACAAAACAAATTAATTAGACCTAACTTTGTCGATTGGCTAAGAAACCTGAAGATAGTTCTTCAGTTGAAGAAGATGGCATATGTCCTCGACACTGCACCTCATTCGATTCCACCGGAGGATATTACTTTAGAGGATTATGCAGATTACTTACGTTATGTTGATGACAATTTGCAAGCTCAATGCTACATGCTGGCATCGATAACAAATGTGTTGCAAAGGCAGAACGAGGATCAAGATACTGCTTATGGGATCCTCATTCACCTACAAGAGTTGTATGGTGAAAAAACTCAGCAGACGAGATATCAGATCTCAAAAGATCTTTTCAAATGTCGTACGACTAAGGGCTCTTCAGTCCATTATCATAGATTGAAAATGATAGCCCTTATTGAAAGGTTAGCGTCCCTTGGAGTCGTTATGGAGAACGAACTCTATACAAACCTTCTATTGCATTCTTTGTCTCCATCACTTGACAACTTTTTTGTCAACTTTAAAATGCACAACATGGAGACTAGTCTTGTTGAGCTTGGGAACATGTTAAAGATGGTTGAGTCCACTAAGAAAAAGGACAAGTTGGTTCTGCTTGTTGGATCTTCTTCCGGATCAAAGGCTAAAAAGCCCAAGAAAGGGAAGAAGAATATAAAGGGTTCCTCTAAACCCAACAAGCTGAAAGCTAAGGCCAATGTCAAAAAGGTTTCTTCTCAAGCTAATGACAAGTGCTATTACTGTGGCAAACCAGGGCACTGGAAGAGGAATTGCAAGGAGTATCTTGCAAGCCTCAAGAGTTCAGGTAGATAATTTGTTGAAGTTAACTTGTCGGCTAACAATACTTTTTGGGTATTAGATACCGATTGTGGCTCACATATCTGCAATAATTTGCAGATGATGGCAAGAATTAGGAAATTGGATGGAGAAGAGACTCTCTTTAGAATAGAGAATGGAGCAAGAGTTGCTGCATTAGTTATAGGGACCATTAATCTAGCTTTAGAGAATAGTTATGTAATAGTTTTAAACAATTATCTTTTTGTTCCGAATATTATTAAGAACATTATCTCTATTCCAATTTTGGATAGAGAAGGTTTTAAATTTACCATTGAGAATGGAAATTGTTCCATTTTCAAACGTTCTGATTTTATCTATTTTGGTTTTTTGATGAATTATTTATATACTGTTACTCCCCACAACCCTATTTTCACAATGCAACAAAATAAAAGAAAATTAGATAATCATAGTTCCATTAGCCTGTGGCACGTAAGATTATGACATATTTCTAAGAAAAGAATTAGCAAATTAGCATAATTGCTTATTCTAACAAAAGAGTAAGAACTGCCAACATGTGAATCCTGCCTCAAAGGAAAAATGACCAAATCTCCATTTGTTGGAAAAATGGAGCGAGTCAAGCATCTATTGGATTTGATCCATACAGATGTTTGTGGGCTACTAAATGCTAGTGCTCGTGGGAACTATAACTATTCCTTAACATTTGCCGATAACTTCTCTAGGTATGGTTATGTGTACCTTTTAAGGTACAAGTGTGAAGTACTTGAAAAGTTCAAAGAATTCAAAATCGAAGTAGAGAAACAAACTGGATTAAGTATAAAAACTTTTCGATCTGATTAAGGAAGTGAATACTTAAGCATAGAGTTTTTAGATTATCTAAAAGAAAATAAGATTCTCTCATAGTGGACTCTTCCTGCTACTCCCTAACTCAACAGAGTTGCGGAACATAAGAATCAAACCTTGTTGGACATGGTTCAATCTATGATGAGCTTCACTTCATTACCTCTTTCATTATAGGGCTATGCCTTGGAAATGGCGGCATACCTATTAAATAGGGTGCCATCAAAAGCTATATCTAAAACACCATATGAGATGTGTTGTGGAAAGACACCTTTTTATAAATACCTTAGGGTATGGGGGTGTGCTACTTATGTAAAGCAGCTAGTGGGAGATAAGTTGGATATGAGATCTAGCTTATGCAAGTTTGTAGGGTATTCAAAGGAATCTATTGGATACTATTTCTATGATGCCATAGAACAAATGGTGCTTTTTTCGAGGAATGCTACCTTCCTTGAAGAAGAATTTATTTCAGATGGAAGTGGTAATGTTGTAGAACTTGAAGAGGTTCAAGAACCACATAACACCCATAACTGATGCAGTAAATGGTACACCAGTTCATGATGGACCCTCTGAAGCACAACCTTTTTGTAGATCCGAAAGGTTCACAAGGGTACCTAAGAGGTACAACTTGTTGAGAGAACAAAGAAGAAAGACTCCTCTTGGATAATGATCCAAGAAGCTATGGAGTCCGAAATGGACTATATGTACTCCAACAAAGTATGGACTTTGGTGGACCCACCACAAGAAATTGTTCCCATTAGTTGCAAATGGGTCTACAAGCGGAAGCTTGGAGTAGATGGAGAGGTAGCAACCTATAAGATATGATTGTTAGCAAAAGGTTATACTCAGAAGCAAGGAATTAATTATGAGGAAACTTTTTCACCAGTAGCGATGCTTAAATCCATACAGATACTACTGGCTATATCTGCATATTATGACTATGAGATATGGTAAAATGGATGTGAAGACTGTTTTTCTTAATGGAAACATTCAGGAAGAGATCTATATGAAGCAGTCAGAAGGCTTCATATCCAGCGGGAATAAGCAAAAGGTTTGAAAGCTCCAGAGATCCATTCATAAGAACCTAGATGAACCATGTATCTATAAGAAGGTTAGTGGGAATGCAGTTATATTTTGTTGTGCTCAACATTGATGACATCCTACTTATTGAAAATGATGTAGGGATGTTATAGTCAATGAGGACTTGGTTATCTAATCAGTTTTCTATGAAGGACTTGGGAGATACATCTTTTATCCTAGGGATAAAGATCTATAAAGATAGATCCAGAAGGATGATCGAATTATGCCAATCCATGTACATAGATAAAGAGCTAAAAAGGTTTAGCATGGAGAAATCTAAGAGAGGATTCCTGTCTATGAGTCATGGCGTTTCACTCTTTAAGGTTATGTCTCCCAAAACACCTGAAGAGAGAGAAAGGATGGCTCGCATACCATATGCTTCTGTAATAGTGAGCATAATGAATGTAATGTTATGTACAAGGCCTGATATAACACATGCTTTGAGTGTCACGAGCAGATATTAGTCCAATCAAGGGAAAGAACACTAGAAAGTCGTTAAGATGATCCTCAAGTACTTGAGAAGGACTAAGGATATCTTTCTGATATACGACAATGGAGAACTAAAACTGGATAGATATACAGACTCTAGTTTTCAATCCGATATAGATGATTCAAATTCCATGTCTGAATACATATTCACCCTGAATGGTGGTGCGGTCAGTTGGAAGAGTTCCAAGCAAGAGATGACTGCAAACTTTACCATCGAAGCTGAATATATTAATGCATCAGATATAGCAAAAGAAACTATTTGGATTAGAACTTCATCCAAGGGTTGGGTGTAGTTCCATTCATTGTTGATCTAGTTATGATTTACTGTGATAATAATAGAGCCATTGCGCAAGGAAAAGAGTCAAGATCTCATCAAAGATCCAAACACATAATGAGATGATGTCACTTGATCAGAGAGATCATTGGTAGAGGCGACGTCATTGTGGATCCAGTTGCCTCAGCAGCAAATATAGCAGACCCACTTACTATGCCCTTAGCACAGAAGATATTCAACGGACATCTTGAGAAGATGAGCCTTAGATATATAGAAAATTGGAGCTAGGGCAAGTGGGAGATTATTAGAGTAGGATGCCCAACACCCCAATTGGATTGGGTGTATTATACTCTTTTATTTTTATAAAGACAATCTTATTGGCAATCATATTAATAAAAATGCATTTTCTTTATTTTATGTCTTGCATTTTTTATTTCTGCACATTAGTTAAAGTCCTCAGACCAAATTTAGCTACGGGGCATGGTCGCGCATATGATGGCGATCATGGAACATGTCTATGAAGCTTTGGTCTTAAATAAGTTTCAAGTCGAGAGGTTTTTGAGATGGGACATCAAATAGCTCGGTAACACTTGCATATATGATGCATGCTCATGAGACGAGGATGTCACATTCTATTGACATTAGCGTAGACACGTAAGTGCATGTATATGGGTGCTTGTTAGGTAATAAGTACACCGAATATGGCCCGCAAGAAATTCTTAGTGGAAGGCTTTGCCTGTCGAAATAAGAATTTATATATCGTGATAGTACACGACTAGTCCTCAAACTTGAGGCACGATGATGACCTTGTGCATCCTGCAGTACTTTGATATATTTTCTAATTGCTTGACAATCACAAAAGAGGTATTTTGGGTATTGCACTGATGCATATAGAGGATTGTCGGTGGTCAACATAGAATTCGACACTTGTCTTTTTAAAAAAGAGAATCTCCTATGTTTTTCTAGTTCGTGATTCAAAAACCTTGGCCAAGGCAAGATGAATCATGATTTATCAAGAATCAATGAAACTTGGAATGGGATTACAGTTATTGAATCATTTAGAATTTTAACTTATAATTCATACCCTAAATTCAATTGGGAGATTAGTTATCAAAAAGATCATACGTGTATGGTACTCACAACTAAAATAGGTTTACTCGCTATTTACCTAAGACTAGTTTGCCATGATTACTTGTTAGGTGTTTTCATGGATAGTGAGGTTCTTGGAATTAAAGAGTTGATTCCAAGCGGATTAATTAATTAGATTAATTAATTAAAATAATTATTATTCATAAGTTGCAAATATTGTAAGCCCACTACTAGCTTAATAGTGAACCTAAGAGGGTCACACATTTTTATGGAAAGTAACATTTCTAATTTTAGATTTTATTTAATGGTTGGAAATTAATTAATTAATACGGATTAATTAATTAATTAAGGGTTCTATTTAATTTAATGATTAAATTAAATTATTTAATTAAGTAATTGAATTATTTAATTGGACCTAATTTGATTGGGAAACCCAATTAAAGTAAATTAAATTAATCAATTGGATTGATTAAATTGAGATTGAATCAATTGAATTGATTTGGGAATTTTTAAGTCTAACCCCAAAATTAATGTGAATCACTTAAGAAGCCCACTAAAATATGAAGAGAATAAAAAATAAATATGATTTATTTAATTAACATATTTATAGATAAATAAATATAGTGACCGATTTTATGGGATAAAATCGGCCACTAAGATTTAATTTATATATAAATATAATTATAGTATATATATGATATATACTATCTTGATATTATTTGAAGAGTTCAAATTAATATCAACAATGTATGTAGATAATTTTGATGATTAATGTAGTATCAAATTAGTCCACATACAATAGGAGAGAGAAAAGAGAAAAGTTTTTGGAAGATTTGGAATCCTTCCAAGATCAGGTTTTGAAATAGTTCAAAATTGAAAAACTTCCCAAAAGTTGGAAAGGAATTAAAATTTTCACCCATATATATATGAGGGATGAAAATTACATAATTATTTCAAAAACTTTGAGCAAAAATTATTTTATTTAAAGTCTTCTAATTTTACTCTCCAAGAAAAGAAAAAAAGAAAAAGAAAATCAGTTTCTTGTTATTCTCTTCATATTATTGTTTCAAGAACTTAAAGAACCAATCTTTATTATTCTTGAAAATTTACTCTGGTTCTAGATTAGTAAATAATTAAAAATATACTAGCAAATTCTTTTGATTGGTGCTGCTCTTCCGTATTGTGGACCTGATAGAGGAGAGACACTTGGATCCCTAGGAGTTCTGATAGTTCAGGATAAGCAATTTATTGCTTTATTCTCTACAACAACTGAGGGCACGAAAGGTACAATTCGATTTTATATTTATTTATATATTTACTTGAATAAGCGCAATCATTAAAATTGCTTTCAAATTAAAGGGGTTAAATTTATATTTGATAAAAAAATTCATTTTTACTGCGTATACCCCTGTAATTATAGCAAACCCAACACAACATCCCCACGCACCGCGCACACAATACGCTGCCATTAGAGTGTGCATCGGCACGCTGCAGCCTAGTACCAATAGCAGGCATACGGCGCCAGCGCACACTGTCATGCCTTGAATTTTTTCTTCTCCTAATTGAATCAAATTCAATCATACATGTTCTATTTAACAATTAAGTTAACTGGAAAATTATTTTATCTCAATCAAAAATACAAAAAATCAATCAGAATTTAATAATTAAATTCATAGGCATAAATTGAATCATATTAGAATTATGTAAATCATATCTTTGATACCACTATTGAGTTTGTGTAATCTCAAGGTATGTGCAACAGAATATTAAAAATTTAAAACCGTCATGCTATAATAATTACAGCAATGCCCCAAATCCAATGCGATTTGTACGATCTCGTAATTTCCAACATTGTAATAAAATAATTAAAGTTTCGATTTATACCTTTTTTTGCACTCTGACTGTCGTAGAGATTGAAGCAATTCTGATTTCTTTTCTAACCTAGTTTATGGAGTGTGTGTAGAGAATATTAATTCTTGTTATTAACTTGTGATAAAAGAATTAATACTAAAAAAATGAATGGAATTTATGTAGAAAAAGGGGTGAAGGAAGAAAATAATTTTTATTCTCTCTCTATAAGGCCGAAAATTAGAGGGCTAAAATTAGGCTCTAATTTTTGGCCCTGTAGGTATAAATAGGAGATTCAAAAATTTCAAAAGTTTCACTCTTGGTATTTTTGGTCTCCTCCTTATTAGTTGGAAGATATTTTTGGTTTATCCTAAATTCTCCAACTTTATCCCTTTATATATTCCAAAGATATTTAGAGTGTCCCAAGAATTTCAAACTCTTGAGTTTTCATCCTTTTTCACCACCTTCATGGGTCACGCCTAATGAACCCTCTTTGAATTGGACTTGGACTCTAAAATAAATTCCACAACTAATTTAATTAATTATTTTAACTAAAATTTAATTTAATTAATTCCATCTAACTCACCTAATCAAATTTAGGCATAGTAAATAATTCGATTATTCAATTGAGTACATTAATTTAATAAGAACTACACACTTTAATTTGATCCAATCAAATAATTATTTCACTTCAATTGGGCTCCCTAATCCTATTGGTCCAATTAAATACTTCAATTATTTAATTAAAAAATTAATTCAATTTATTGAATTAATTTAAGCCCTAATTAATTAATTAATCTCTATTAATTAATTGAATCCAACTCCTTGATCATTTTTTAAGTTATAAATATTCCATCTCAAATTATATGTGACCCATTAAGGTCATAATTAAGCTAGCAATGGGCTTGTAATATTTGCAACTTATGAATAATAATAATCATTCTAATTAATTAATTCAACTAATTAATCCGTTTGAAATTAACTCCTTAATTTCAAGAATCTAACAAGCCATGGAAAACACCTAGCAAGTATATCATGACTACCTAAACTTAGATAAAATAGCTAGTGAACCTATTTCAATTATGACTATCATACACGTAAGGTACTTCTGTCAACAAATCTTCCGATTGAGTCTAGAGCAAGGATTAATAGTCGAAACCCCGATTGCTCAATAACTATAATTCCATTTCAAATTTCAATGACTCATGATGAATCGTTATAAAACCCCGATCTAACATTCATCTTGCCTTGGCTAAGAACTTTTGAATTTTGAACTATGAAAATATAATAGATTCGCTTATTCTGTCAAACAAGTAATGGATTTTTTATTAGCCACTCATTAACCTCCATACATATCAATGCAACATCTAATGTACCCTATTTGTAATTGTCAGGTAATCAAAAGATACATCAAAATAGAACATGATATGCATAAAGGTACCATGGTGCCTCAAGTATAAAGACTAATTGTGTATTATTGTAACATGAAAATTCTTATTTCGACAAACAAATTTTGAATTAAGAATTTTCAATGGGCCTGTTTGGTGTATTTTTTCCCTAATAAGCACCCTCATACATGCACTAGCGTCACTACGCCAATATTGATAAAGCAAGACATCCTCCTCATGCGAGCATGCATCGTTGTCCCATCTGAGAAAGCCCTTGATTTGGAATTAATTTAAAACCAAAGTCATAGAGGCATATTTTATGATCACCATCACATGCGTGACTATACCTCGTAGCTAAGTTTGGTCTAGGGATTTTGTCTAATTACAAGATGTAATTAAAGATAAAGAAATTTATCAATTTTATTAATACAAGAGTATAAAAGACACCCAATCTAATTAATGCATTGGGCACTACTCTAAAAACTTCTACAACAGATGCAGAATATATCGCAGGTACACAAGCTAGCAACGAGGTGATCTAGTTGAAAATGTTAATGGAGGAGCTTAGAACAAACAAGGAAATATCACCCATTTTTGTGATAGTCAGAGTGCTTTGTATTAACAATGAATCAAATATTTAATTAGAGGACAAAGCACATTCGAATCCAGTATCACTTTGTTCAAGAGAAAGTGAAAAAAGAAAGTATGGATATTCAGAAATTCCATACAGAAGATAACTTTACAGATGCATTATTAAAGTTAATCAATACTGACAAGTTCATATAGTGTTGATCCCCGATTACCCTTGTAGAAACATAAGCAACAAGAAATGGCAATTGTAGAAATGATGGAAGGTTACAACAAAAGTGATTTTAAGTGGGAGAAATGTGATGGTAAAATCACATTTGTGATATTTAGAAAATGGTGACTTCAAATATTGTAGTCACTTGGAAAGTGGCAAGTCAACACGAATCTGATACATGGTGATTTGGAAATTGGCAAAGAAATTATGAAATCTTGAAAGCCACAATGAAAGTTGGTAAAGTTATTTGAAATTGGCAAAGCCATTCTTGAAGACTTCCAAAGGCACTTTGGAAACAAAAGAAGATTTAATGGCTGCATTAGAAAGTCGAGATATCACTTCGTACGCACCACCATTGGAAGCATATATATAGGTGTTGAACTTTAATCTTGAAGCGTCCCACTCTTGAGTAAAAAAAAAAAAACAGAGAGCGAGAGTATTAGAGAGAAAAAAGTTAATACAAAGCATTCTTTTAAATACTTATCTTTCCTTTGAGTGTTTCTCCTCTTATATAGAGAGAGTGGTTGTAATCCTTTTGTAATAGTGAAATCCTTCTACAATTTGCTCGTAATTTTTACTTCAATTTGTTTGGAGCTTTTCCACATAAAATCTAGTGTTTATCATTTTTCCTCAATTTTCTCATTCGTACTTTAGTTGCAAGTTTGTGCTTCGTGCCACAACTTCACAACAAAAAATATGGCTAAAAGCAATAACTTGCTTCAACTTATGTACTTGAGTCAAAACTTGCTTATTATTAATTAAACTTGCTATGAAATCATTTGGACCCTCGTGTAATGTTAAAGACAACGAACATCTAGAAATTGTAGTTCAATTGGAAAGGATTTTCAAATATACCTAAATTGGTTACGTAATGTTCTTAGGTTCTAATGGATTTAAAGTTAATGATTTTAAATTTATAATAATAAATTTATTGAAACTTCATTTGGATTCATGTATTTATAGCTAAGAATTTCGAATTCATATTAATAAATTTATTGAACTTATTTGAATAATTTCATATTATAATGAATTTCAAATTTTTGAACTCCTATTTTGAGCTAATTTTTGTAGTGAATTTGAAGAGTTGACTGCTGTGTCATTATTAGGAGAAAGAGTTGAAGAAGACGATGCTCATTAAGATTTTTTGTGTTGGTTTAGTTTGATTAAGGATGTCAATGGATTCAGATAAAAGTTGGACCAACCCAAAAGCTATATCACTTGGGACAAGTTCTGAAACTACAAATGGATCTTGAACAGGTCTCCAATTTTAGTTTTCAAACTAGGACCTGATCCAATAAAATATTGTTTATATTATTTTGTTTATTATGTATGTACATATTGATGTGATGTGTATATATATATGAACAAATGTGTATGTTGCATATATACTAACATATAAAACATAAAATATAATACTCTAATAAATTTAAAACAATAACATAAAATTAATAAGTAGTTAAATATATAAAAGTAACAAAAAAGTTTGAAATATTTTATTTTTAAAAAATTAAAACATATACATATAAATTTGTAAATAATTAGTTCTTTGTTAATAAATATATTTTCTCATATTTAGAAAGTTATAGTAATATTGTTTGTAATAAATATTTTTTAATATTTTTAAAATTATAAAATAGGTTTTAGTGGATCTAACGAATTCAACCCACTGGATCTCGGGGCTCGAATTTATAAAAATCTTGATGGGTCGAAATTCGAGCTTTGACAAATCCACCCTAAACTCTATCCATTGTTACCTCTAAACTTTATTTTAACACTTTTGTTAAATTTAAGAAAATAATTTTATCAAAAATAAATATTAATTTATTCCTAACTTATTGAAAATGGTTAAATCTATTGGGGAGGAGGAAAAACCTAATCTCGTACTTTTGACAATGTAGATTCTTATAGGAATGAGAATTCGCAGCACTATTATACCAAATATATATTTGGGAATGTTCAACTCATCCTTCAGTTTGTATATATAAAAGAATAAAAAAAAAATTATTGTGTGGTTAGTAATCAACTAGTCACTACTACTTCCACCAAATGATCAACACAATACTCACTACAAGTTAACTGTTGTGTTACAATTACATCAAAGGATTTTAATGTAAAAATACCACACAAATAAAATGCTTATGAAGGCACAATAAATTTAGAATAAAAATTGATTATTGAAAGCATAATACAATAGCTTGAGTACCATACTTGGATTCGAAAAAGTAACTTGCTAAAGGTAGTTGATAGAGAATCCTAGCAAAGTAAACCCTTACTCCAAACATAGCACACAAACTATTGTATTTTTGCTTTCAATTGTTAAAAAAATAAATATTAATTCTCAATTTATTGTGCCTCAGAGAAATGTTTCATTGGTGTATTTTTTTTAATATTATTACCCCTAGGCATTATAATGACACAACAGTCAACTTACAGCGACTGTTGCATTGAGCATTCGATGGAAGTAGTCATGACGTCGACTACTAGTCATGTGCCTTTTTTTCTATACAAACTAGGCTAAAATAAACTCCAGCAAGTGAAGGGATACTAAAATTTGAGAAACTTATGATTATAAATCAGTATTGTCAGCAAAACTTTCACTATTGAAAAATACAAGGCAAGAATGAGTCTTATCCATAAAGCACTTGGACAAAAAGGGAAACAAAATCTGACATAAACAAGGACTAAAATTGCCAAAGGCATCCATGTCAAGATCTTCAACATAGCCTTACTGCTCTCCAGCTCCTTGAGTACCAGAGGAACCTGCTCCTTCACGGATACGCTTCTGCAGATGTTCCAAGCTAGCCACTCTCTGCATAGAAACAGTCCTTCCCATCTTGTTCGCCCCAATTGCTGCAGTTGCCTTTGGTTGTACATTCTCTGCTGGAGGAATATCTACCAAACCATTTTGAATTCTATGGTCAGTTAGGTGATTACTAGAAGGGGCATGATAATAATGCTGCTTTGGATCATCTTGTACTGGTACAGCAGCATCTGCTGATGTGTCAGAAGGACTACTAGCAAAAGATGGCATGCCCATTGTGGATATTTCAGACATAGCCTGAAAGAGTGGGTTCAAGCCAGTTACTCTTTTCACAGTTTCTTCTGCCATTTTTACCTGTAAGAGAATAAAACTATCACATATCTTCAATGGAATCGCATGGATACCTCCACAAAGCCTCAGGTACTTGAACAGGAGAAGCACATAAGATCTCCCAACTAAAGCAGATTAGTCAATACTTAAACCCAAGTATAATACCATAAAATAGCTTTCAACGCATCCAAAAAACAAAAGATGGAAAACAGAAGCACAACACAATCATTTCCATCACTTTTGGGTTTACAGAAGCTCGCGACTAACGGGGTATAATCTGCATAATGAAAATCCCATTCTTACATATAACGACAAAAGAGTTAACCTACTGAGTACTGCTGACAAAGGGTGATTTAATTAATTCCCATGGGAGAGATCCTGAATATGAGACTTTTATTTTATGGAACAAAGGTATTCATGATTGATTGCAGCTCAAGATTAGCTGGATGGTAATAGACTTCAAAGTGTCATGTGTCACTTTGTACCGTCAAGAGAACATCATGGAAAGTAGAAGAAAGGCAATAGCATCTCAACAACAATAAGTTGGCTGACATGTAGATCTTCCATTACAAACCATACAGCTTCTAGAACGAGGATGATTTAACTTACCTTTGCTCTCAAGGTCTCAACATCAGCTTTCAGAACTCTATTGTCAACAGCTGCTTCATTGTACTTCTGGCTTATGTCAGTAAAGCGCTTGAGTAAAGAAGAGTTTTCAACTCTTAATTGAGAGACCTAGGAAGAAGCATGACCAAGATCAAATTGGGCTGGAAGATAATATTAAATGAAGATGATGAGAGTTGATTTATACCTGTGTCTCGAGCTCAGTCAAATGAGCCTGCTTTCTTCTTCTTGAGCGTCGAGCTGATTCTCTATTCGAAAGCATTCTGAAAAACAGTAGACAAATTTATTAGATAACAGAACTTAGTTTGAAACTAAAACATCTGCATAAACATGCTAGACATCAAAAAACTAACATGATATAATTACTTCGAATTTGTTAAGCAATCAAGGAAGTTACTTTATTATATATGAAATATTGCTAAGACAACTTATTGACTTTTCATAAATTACTGAAAACTGGTTTTGAGATAGTTCTATTCTTACAGCATACATGGGGAGTAACTTGAGCCTATAAATTTGATATGTTTTCTTGTCTTGTAAGGATACCTATATCGTGAGTCGGGGGCTATGGCTGTTGGGCCAGTGTATTTATATCATTGACAGTCCATTATTTACTGTAGAACATATAACAAACGAGCCCAGTTCTGTTTTTCAACATCTTAAAGCTTGGGAAGAAAAAAAGCATTTTCTAACATGCATCTCGATAACATTCCGTAAAAGAACTCTGCGATTTTCAAGAGTCCTACAACGTGCAATACCAAATAAGTTATTCTACTAACATCACAAGTTAAACTTTTCCCATTGCCACTATCAATGTATGAATTTTATGAGAGTACATATCCTGGTGGCTCCTTTTATCCACATTGAATCTTTCTTCTTGTAAAGTTGTTTCAATTCTACCTACAAGTATCGGTTACAGTTCCTAAATCAAAATTGGCTAATTGTTTGTGAATACCACTTCCACAAGCACCCTTGGGTAGTCAACTATCAGTGGACATTCTTTTCCAGAATTTTGTTTATGTTCAAGTAAATCATGACTAAAACTCTAGCACAGTGCAATAGAATCAGATTCTATATTCAGCTAAACTTTAAATTAGAGAAATTCTCAAAACCATAACCTGGATTTTCTGCTTAGGGACTGCAAAAAGAACTATAACAGTTTCAAGATCAATTAAGTGGTTTCGGATCTAGTCTTGACAAATCTTCTAACAGAAGAAAAAAAAAATCCGACAATTAATGAAAGATCTTGTAGAAAAATTATCAATTAATAGATCTGCAATCAGCATAAAATCAGGAGACGGACAAAAAGAGTGATATAACCACAAGAAAATAATCAGCTCAAGCAAACACACTAATGCAAAACTTAATCCTAGGATGTTTAGCGATAATTAACATCCACTTTGTAAAGTAAGTTCTCCTTAGATGAAAGTTTTGAAAGGAAAAATAGATGAAAGAGGGTGTTTGGCTGAGCTTATAAGCTCTTTAAAACATCTTATAAGTTGTTTAAGATCTTATACTGTCAAAAACAAAAAGTGTTTGGTAATTTTTTTTTTAAAGAGCTTATAGGATCTAAAAAAAAGTTGTTTAATAGCTTATAAGCTCCTTAAAAAGAATATCTCCACCCCAACTTATTTTCAAAATAAGTTCTTATTTTAACAAACTTCTTTAATTTTGACAATTTTAATTACAAAAATGACAGTACTAAGATTTTAAAAGCTCTATGATCTTATTTTATCCAAACAC
The DNA here is from genome assembly GCA_019321725.1 of Paulownia fortunei. Taxonomy (NCBI): domain Eukaryota; kingdom Viridiplantae; phylum Streptophyta; class Magnoliopsida; order Lamiales; family Paulowniaceae; genus Paulownia; species Paulownia fortunei. The sequence continues at coordinate 5,244 of JAGSPU010000335.1, read as the reverse complement.
TTTAACAACTTATTTTTAAAATAAGATCTCGCATCTTATAAGCTCCAAAAACATCCTATAAGATCTTTTAAATAAGCTTAGCCAAACACCCTCGAAGTCAACTTCAAAGTGATATAAGCACAAGGAAATAATCCCACAAGCAAACACAAATAATGCAAAACTTATACCTAGGATGTTTAGCAACATGACATCCACTTTGTAAACTAAGTTTTCCTTAAATGAAAGTTCTGAAAGGAAAAATAGATGAATGTAGACAAGTGAACCTCAAACTTCTAATTTATTATTATTGTATTCTTTTAATAATATATTCTCTTTTTGCATTTATTTAGATTAGTGCTTAATAAAGATGTTAACTGAGAATAGGTAATCAGATGGGGATATTTTTAGGAGAAGGATACTTCTTTTGCATTAATTTTTCTTGTTCCCACTATCAAGGACGGAGCCAAGATTATTGTATAGGGGAGGGCAGGATTACTGTATGGGGGGTGACATTCTATCATTAAAAATATAATATTAATTATTTATTTCACATATAAAAATATTTTCTTCTTATGATTTTTTTCTTAATTAATATTAAAAATAAATATAAATATAATACATGATATGTATACATAAATTTTTCATATCTATCATATTTTCCTAAGTATTCAACCAAAAAATGACTTCTAAACGAAAATGACAACCAATTCTAATTCAATCCAACACAAAACAAAACTAACTTACAAAGCTAGAAAATATGATCTATAAATTAGAGTAATTCTAACAGTTTCATCACAATCTTACGGGTTATTATTAGATTTTAAAAACTTTTTTATTATTATAAAAAAGAAATGTGTTCGTCAAATAAAATGCAGTTTATATAAGTAACTATACATCTGTAAAAGATTACTTAAGAAAAAAGTCTAATCGTGAAACCTATTTTAAATAAAAAATTAATTTTAAATTTTTAGCTGTGATGTTGTGAAATCATGTCCCATAAGGTAACAGAATAAATTTCTCGTTGAACCAAACAAAACTGAAAAGTAAATAAAGCGCAAAGTATTGGAAAAATGGAACTCAACAAAAATAAATAAATTGATTTTTAAGAACCAATGAATTAAGAATATATTAAAAAAATTAATGAAGTTTTTAACTACTTTTATAGTAAAAAGACCTATTATTCAAATAAAAATAATTCTTAACATTAATAAAAATTTATAGTAACATGTCAAAAATAGATTTTGCCAATCAAACTTGCTTTCAAAAACTAGTGCAAGAATCTGAGCATTATTTCATAATTATTAAACAAATGAAATAATATTTATATCATGAAAAGCCTACACTAGTGAATTCTTGCAAAATAAGAATTAGGATCATCTCAAATAATAAGCAAACAAAGTGGAATCAAATAAGTTAAAAAATAAAAAGTAAAAATAAAAAATATCAGTAATGGGTATTTTTTGACTAAAATAGGCCACGTTTGTAGAAACAAATCATAATAAAATTTTAAAAGTTAGTACAAATACATTTTAGAACTTTGTATTAATAATAAATTCTATCATCTAAAAGTTTTGAAAAAATAAAGTTTAAAATAATTTTATAACATCTTTAAATTTATTAAATTTACAAATTCAAAATACAATTATATAAACTTGAGGGGGGCAATTGGGATAATTTAATAATTAAAAAGGGGGCAAATTATTTAAATTTATGAAATTTATGTGTTAAAATTTGTATTCTAGAAAATTGAAGGGGAACGCTGGTCCTTCCGTCTCTGCTCATAATACAGAAACATATTGCCTTTCATTCAATTCATAATTTAGTTTCTGGTCCAATGGCGTTATTTAACTTTCCAAAGAAACGAAAGACAGGAATATTTCAATTTTGTTTTTGTTCATGGACAATCAGAATTCCACCTAGTCTGGTGCAGCAAGCAAGGACGCAAATGCAGAAGATAATTATCCAAGCAATTAATAAACTAACCAGTGACCAGACAACTCTCTTCAGCAGATTTGGTTTGTTGCTCATCTCTTGAAGAAGTTTAATGAGTGGCTTTCATTTAGAAAGATGAGTCGCAAGTCAATACACGGAAACTCTCGACATATAGGGTCAAATGTCCACTCATTTCCATATATGAACTTTCTAACATGATTGTCGAACTATCTACTGAGTAAATCATGAAAGATTAAGCTGAATACCTTCTCATGCGTTTGGCATCTGTAGGGTCCATATTCTGAGTAGTCTCAGTTTCTCCCTCAGCTTCATCATCATCAGACTGATCCCCAGAGGATCCACTTGTTGTTGACCGCACCTGAGTGCCAGATTTCCTGGACATTGCAGGAAGGGGAGGTACACCAACTGGTCCACCAAAATCCTTGTCTTGTGTCTTCGATGAATCCCGCCCATTTGCTAAAGAGTAAAAGTAAAATCCACCAGAAATGATGTTACTACAAGTTCAAGACTACAAACTTTAAGCCACTCCCATTATGTCAAGTAATACATGAACTCCTCACTAGCTAACTCACATACATCAGTGCTCCAGGTTGCATACATTGGCAGTGCTGGATCTAAGGTCTTAGTTCAGTTGTTTATACATTTTATACCTCAAGATTTCCCTTTCTCAAGCATTTTGACAAAACTGAGAAGAAAAAAAAGTAAAGCAATTGTATGTCGCATGAACTTGGGTAAAGTTACCACACACAAGTATGTATCCTGGTCCCAGCCCTCTGCCTTGTCAATTTCATGATACTGAAACTAGGTTGGAAAGTGTCCAAGAGTTAACAGTTTCCATTCTACACATGACAAAAACATCTTCCAAATTTTGTACCATGCATAAGTAGAGGGATTAATGGCTATATTTGAAGACTTTGTAAAATACTAATACACCAAAAAGTTGCAATATGTAAACCAGCAGTTTCTCATGAAACAGCTGCCTCTATTGACTTCTTCGAGTAACCACCTGAAGAATCTGGCATATGTTACATACCCAAGCAGGAATCATATTGTGTGTGATACAGACAAAGAAAAGTTCATGCAGCACGCAATATTAACTCTTTATAAAGCATCAAGTGCAGTACAATCACTGATGAAAGAAAAACATGTCCTGTTGAAAAGTTATCAAACAGCAAAGTAATTTAATCTTCAGTCACTATTTGTTTCTAAAAAGAACAGCGGGGGAAGAGAGAGAGAGAGAGAGAGAGAGAGAGAGAGAGAGAGGTTAATGATGTGAAGAAATCAGCACGAGAAAATATCTTCTTCTAATTTTATCACCCAGATTGCTAGTAATTGCTCACATGGACCCAGGATTTTAGGGAGGGTAAGCTCAGATCATGACAATTATTTAATTCAATTATCTTGAATGATATCCTTCATGAGGATAATTAGTCAACACATCCGTAATATCACAAAATTGACCAACTGTGATGATATTATAAAATTATTTTCAAAGAAAAAACAAAAAATAAATAACAGATTAAATATTTTCATGGTAAATATACTGGCACTATCATAAACCTAATAGTGGAAACAATTGAGGAATGTCAAATAAGTCAAAAGAAATTGCATAGATGGAAACACACACTCCCGTTGAAATTTTATTGTTCCAAGATAATAAGTTAATTCTTTTAAAGTCTCAATGGTATAATAAGTCAAAATAAACTAGGCATCAAGTGCTTACGTCCTCAGACAAATGGTATTCCATGTTGTGGCTACACGAATTCTTTTTCAAAGCAAAAAGTGCTTTTATATTTGAAAGACAAAGCTAATAAAAATATTTGATAAATCGATTGATAGCTATATCATTTATTTAGTTACGACATGCCATTAGCCACTTTATGACTAACATTTTTTGAGGTAATGAGGAGCGGTAGAAAAGGATTTCCAACAAATTTTTGGGAGGCCAAATACAAGTATTAACTTAAACTTTTTCCAATCTTAAAACATAAATGAAAAGCATGGTATACATTCAAGAAGGATAAGTTGGATAAGGTGAGGCATTGAGATGGACATATACAGTGCCAAGCTAGAGATTTAGGCAAAACAATAAGGGCGTTTGCAGTACAAAAAAGTAAAATGTGGCATAATTTGTCACCATTGGTTATTTAAAGAACTCAGGCCCAGCCTATGATAACAAGGTACCCCACGGTTTAATAGAAAGTATTATTAATCAACAAATACTAATATAAGCAATGGCACACTAAAATTAAGATTTTATATCAGAATATTCATCTTTACAAGAAATTACATAAATCATTAAACATGTTTCACAAGCAATAAGAGCTTGAACATATGTCCATGCAGCTAGTCAATTTGAATATATTTACATTCTTTTATTATGTTTGAACTTCCTTCAGAGAATATGCTTTAAAATAAATTTACCTAGTGAATCACATAGGATGGACTTTTCACATAACAACACCCAGTTAAAACAATGTGCCTAATGATATAAAAGAATGAGCAAAGGACATAATGTCAAAAAAGTAAAAAAAAAAACTTTTTTGTCAGTAAATTACTTACTAGTCATTACTATGACAAAAGTGCGAAGCCTTTCATGAATCTAACACTAGTCCTTGTATATTATATCCTTGATTTTTTGCTTAAGTTCAAGAAATGCACTACATTCCAACATGCTAACTGATCAAACATTAGCACGTAATTTGATGCGGACAATGCATGAGGGATCAAATAGGCAGGAATTCAGAAGTCTTTGAAAAACAACTAAAGAAAATCCAGAGCACACGCTCTGTTTGTAATTGAAGTGTAGAACATATACCTCCATCATTTTTATTCAAGACTAAATCTTGAAGAGGTGGCGGAGACAGGATGCATTCTGCCATTTTCTTTTTGTGTCTTTTCCCTTTTCCCAATATATTTGGCCATTTTAATTACTATCCAACCATTACATGCAGTGATACAATTGATCCTTTAGTCAAAACATACATCAAGTGACATTTTAACACAGGCATATTCACAGTCACGACATCAATCGCATTCATGTTCACGGGCAAGCAGAAAAATCAAATTCCCTAAAGGAAGTACTGTAACTTTTAATAACCTTTATACTGTGATGAATTCGACGCCTGAGAGCCGATGTCAGACACTGCTGCTGCAGACTCGTGAGCCTTGCCATTAGTTGCCTAGATATTAAGGTCCAATTTTTAGTATTAATAAGTAAAAAGCAATATTAAAAGACAACTCATAATGTCTTAAATCTCCTAACCATTGCATCAGCTAAAGATTAACTCATAAAGAAACAGCACAAAGAAA
>JAGSPU010000177.1:0-42464 GCA_019321725.1 Paulownia fortunei | reverse complement strand
AAACCACAAAACTTTCATTCTTATCCACCTCCACATACAAAATCCATGAGGAGACTTTGCAAGCATTTATGCATGAACAAACAAACATCAATAATCAGACTTCACAAGCTATCAAGAGATCAGAAGCACACTTTCAACACTGACAACTTCTTTGCGTACTCATGAAAAAGGTAAATTTCCTACTCAACCTCAACCTAATCCTTCTACTCAGTGTCATGTTTTCTTCAGGTGAAAAACAGTCAAGGAGGCTAATTCAGTTACAACTCTTCGGAATGGAAAAGTTGTTGACAAACTATTCATTCCAAGGAGAAAGTTTCTATCCACCTCCAGAAATGAAAAATGGAAATAGTCTTGACGATGAAGGTAAGTTTGAAGAAGGTAAGCGTGAAAATGAAGAAAAAGAAAAATATTTACCTCCAGCACCCTTTCCTCTAAAGATTGCAAGCAACTCAGAAATTGAACTCAAATGCTGAAATTTTTGAAATTTTTAAACAAGTCAAGATTAATATTCCATTATTAGATGCAATCAAGCAAGTTCCACCTTATGCAAAATTTTTGAAAGATTTGTGTACAATCAAAAGAAAACATCATGTACAAAAGAAGGCATTTTTAACTGAAAGTGTTAGTTCAATCATTCAACAATTCACTCCACCCAAGTACAAAGATCCAGGTTGTCCAACCATTTCATGTATCATAGGAAACACTAGAATAGAGCGCTTTGCTTGATCTTGGTGCTAGTGTAAATCTTCTACCTTTCTCATTTATGAACAGTTAGGTTTGGAGAACTTAAAATAACTTCTGTTGTACTCCAATTAGCTGACCGTTCGATTAAAGTTCAAAGGGATAGTAGAAGATGTGTTGGTACAAATTGATAAGTTTTACTTTCCAGTTGATTTCTATGTTTGGACACCGAGCCTGTTGCACAAACACATACACAAATTCCTATCATTTTGGGTCGTCCTTTTCTTGCAACTTCAAATGTTTGATCAATTGTAGAAATGGTATTTTGAAGTTATCATTTGGAAATATGACTTTGGAACTAAATGTGTTTAATGTTTGTATGCAACCTGCAGAAGATGTCGAAGTACATGAAGTGGATTCAATTGAGGAACTTGTTCATGAATACTTTACTACTACTAACTCTTCAGATTCTTGGAGACTTGTTTTGAAAGTGAAAGTATTTATAAAAAGGAACACACTAATACTATCTCTGAATTTTGCAGGTACAAGAAAAATTTTGGAAGCCAAGGTTCGAAGAACTTTCATCATCAACAGTAAAATCTATTCCATCAAGTATTAAAGCTCCCGTGGTTGAATTGAAACCTTTGCCAGTTAATTTGAAATACTCTTTCTTGGGTGAAAATGAAACTTTTCCAGTAATAATTTCTTCCAAACTCGATGCATATCAAGAAGGTAAGTTGATCGAAACTCTGAAAATGCATAAGAATGCTTTAGGATGGACCATTGCTGATATTAAAGGTATTAATCCTTTCATTTGCACACATAACATCTATCTAGAGGAAAAATGCTAAACCATCTAGAGAAATGCAACGAAGGCTAAATCCTAATATGAAAGAAGTAGTAAGAAATGAAGTCATTAAACTCTTAGATAATGGAATCATTTATTCTATTTCTGATAGCAAATGGGTAAGTCCTACTCAAGTTGTACCTAAGAAATCTGGAGTTACTGTAGTCAAGAATGAGAATGATGAATTAATTCCAACTAGGACTGTTACTGGTTGGCGAATGTGCATTGACTATAGAAAACTCAACTCAGTTACTAGAAAAGATCATTTTCCATTACCTTTCATGGATCAAATTTAGAAAGAGTTGTAGGACACGAATTTTATTGCTTTTTAGATGGATATTCTGGATATAACAAATTGCAATTGCACTTGAAGATCAAGAGAAAACAACTTTTACATGTCCTTTTGGTACTTTTGCATATCGAAGGATGCCTTTTGGATTATGTAATGCACCAGCTACATTCCAACGATGCATGCTTAGTATTTTTAGTGACATGGTTGAATGTTTTTCTTGAAGTCTTCATGGATGATTTCTGTTTTTGGTAATTCATTTGATGATTGCTTATCTAATTTAGAAAAGGTTTTGATCAGGTGTGAAGAAAAGAATCTTGTGCTCAATTGGGAGAAATGTCACTTCATGGTAACAACTGGTATTGTTCTTGGACACATTATATCATCAGAAGGTATTGAGGTTGATAAATCTAAAATTGAGTTAATTGCCAATTTGCCAACACCAAAGACTGTGAAGGAGATTAGATCATTTTTAGGACATGCTGGTTTTTATAGAAGATTTATCAAAGATTTTAGTATAATATCTAAACCTTTGTGTAATCTTCTAACAAAAGACACTATTTTTGAATGGACTAAAAACTGTGAAAATGCTTTTGTTAAGCTTAAAAGCATGCTTACGTCTGCTCCAATCATGCAGCCTCCAGATTGGACTTTACCTTTTGAAATAATGTGTGATGCTAGTGATTATGCTGTTGGAGCTGTCTTGGGACAAAGAAAAGATAAAAAACCATATGTTATTTACTATGCAAGTAAAACTTTAAAATGGTGCTCAATTGAATTATACAACAACTGAAAAAGAATTACTTGCTGTAGTTTTTGCATTGGATAAATTTGATCTTATCTTGTTGGCTCACCAATTGTTGTTTTCAGTGATCATGCAGCTTTGAAATATCTTTTGTCAAAAAAAAATGCTAAACCAAGACTGATTAGGTGGATTCTCTTACTTCAGGAATTTAATGTTACTATTCGAGATAAAAAGGGAGTAGAGAATGTAGTGGCTGATCATTTGTCGAGACTTGTTTGTGATGACTCATTTCAAACCACACCTATTAATGACACTTTCCCTGATGAACAATATTTAACGTTTCTATTTTACCTTGGTTTGCTGACATTGTTAATTTTCTTGTGACAGGAAAGATGCCATCACTGGAACTCTCAAGATAAAAAGAAGTTTTTGACTGAGGTTAAAAAAATTTATTGGGATGATCCATACCTATTCAATATTGTCCGGATCAAATCTTTCGAAGATGTGTGCCTGACAATGAGATAGGTAATATTGTCAAATTTTGTCATTCAGAAGCATGTGGTGGTCATTTTTCTGTAAAGAAAACTACTGCAAAAATCTTGCAATGTGGATTTTATTGGCCAACTCTTTTCAAAGATACTTACACTTTCTGCAAAAGTTGTGAAAATTGTCAAAAGTTAGAGTCCTTTCAAAGAGAAATATGATGCCCCTACACCCCTATCCTAGTGATTGAAATTTTGACTGTTGGGGTATTGATTTTATGGGCCATTTCCATTATCATTTGTTTTCTTTACATATTGGTTGCCATAGATTATGTTTCAAAATGGATCGAGGCAATTCCTTGTCGAAACAATGATCACAAAAATAGTGATAAAATTTTTGAAAGAAAATATTTTAAGTCGATTTGGAATTCCTAGATCTATTATCAGTGATGGGGAAACATTTTTTGTAACAAAGTTTTCGAACTTTAATGAAGAAATATGGAATCATACATAAAGTTGCAACCCCTTATCACCCTCAGACAAATGGACAAGTTGAACTTGCAAATAGGGAGATAAAACAAATTTTGGAAAAACAGTTAACCCAAACCGTAAAGATTGGTCTCTTAGACTTACCGATACACTTTGGGCATATAGAACTGCTTTCAAAACATCATTAGGCATGTCTCCTTATAGGATAGTTTATGGAAAACCTTGTCATTTACCTGTTGAACTTGAACATAAAGCTTATTGGGCAATCAAAATGTTTAACTTCAACCTTGATGAAGCTTCAAAATTGCGCAAATTGCAAATCAATGAATTGAAGAACTGAGAAATGATGCATATGAGAATTCTAAAATTTATAAAGCAAGAATCAAAGATTTTCATGATAATAAAATTTCAAGAAAAATATTTGAGGTTGGTCAAAAGGTTTTGCTTTATAATTCTCGATTGCATTTGTTTCCTGGAAAATTGAGATCAAGGTGGAGTCCTTTTGTTGTAAAAAAAGTATATCCTTATGGGGCGATTGACATTGAGAATCCTAGAAATGGTAACATATTCAAAGTAAATGGACAAAGAGTTAAACCATTTCTAGAAAATCAATTTTCACAAGAGGAAATTCTTTTTCTTTCTAACCCTTGTTATGATTAGTGTTGTTATATTTTTTTTATCTGACATTATTTTTTTTTTTCTTCTCTTCTTCTTCTTTTATTTTTTATTTTCTTTTCCCGGTTAAATGGCGGATAACGATACTCCGTGGCTATAAAAGTCGGACTTGTCAGTTTCCCAAACAACTGAAATCTTTGTACAAATTTTCTTTGTTTTTCTCATTCTCTTTTCTTGTTATTTTCAAAATGGGTGACATATTTCTAACTCTCAAGAAGCGATTTCCTTTTCTCCTAAAAATGCAATTTGAAAATTTATAAAATCAAGATTGAAAGATTGAGGATGCTTATGCACAAGGGCATTCCGGAGGACATACGATGGATAATTGAAGCAAAGGTAAGGGCAGGTGAGTTTTCACATGAGTTTCAAGATTTGCTTACTAGATACATGTCTGGTTTTGGTAAAAGCACATATTCAAAAAAACGAAGGGCGAAAAAAATGAAAGTTTGTCATATTTGTGCTAGATGGACTTGCAACACAAAGTGTCGTTCTTTAGGAATGGTCTCTAAAAATCGAGAAGATAAACTTAAATTCATTATGGATGGACTGAGTAAGGAGTCTTTAGATCACATTATATTGACTCTTGAGACGCATTCATGTGGATTGGTACAACGTGCAATTCTTGATTTATGGATCGTTTTCGAAATGAATATGACTTTATAGTTTTGGGAATCTGACATTAAAAGACCCTGTTTGCCAGTTTATAAAAAACTGGATGGGAAGCATATCCTCGACCCATAGAGGGCGTTTAAGCCGTTACTGGACGTAAAACCAGAGGAAGATGTGAGCCACAATCACAACTACATGTACATACACGTGTAGTAGGTAATTTTTAAATTTCGTATGTGTCCTTATTTTCAACCTTTTTGACAAAAGAAAAAGACATGCAATAAATGTATTCCCTGTTCACACCTCAATAAATATCACCGTACTCACTCTATTTTTGCACAACTTATTTTCAAAAAAAAAAAAAAAAAAAAAATGGAAGTTTCTTCAACTCGCAAATTTAATTCCATTTGTGTTTTTTGTGGATCCAATCTAGAAAAAAATGGTGAGTTTATAGGGGCAGCCAATAATCTTGGTAGAACTTTAGCAGAAAGAAAAATTCATTTAGTGTATGGGGGAGGCAGTTTGGGGTTAATGGGAGTGTTGCCATTTCTGCTTATGTAGGAGGTGTCAAAGTTCTGGGAGTTATCCCAAAATGTTTAACAGTACAGAATATCACAGGTATGACCATTGGAGATGAGCTGAAGTGTCACACATTCAGGACAGAATGCCTAATATGTTAAACAATGCGGATGCATTCATCATTCTACCTGGCGGTTTTGGTACACTAGAAGAATTATTCCAAATTGTCTCTTGGGCACAACTCAACATTCACCAAAAACCTATAGGTATTCTTAATGTTAATGGTTTTTATGATGGTTTGCTATCTTTTGTAGATCATGCTGCGAAAAAGGGTTTATTTCAACTTCTGCGAGAAGAATCATCATTTCTGCTCCAACACCTGACCAGCTGATTGATCAACTTCTAGCATATGTGCCAAAACCTGATCCAGTCTTGGCCAATGTGGATTGGTCCAATAGGAACAATGGTCGAAACGCAAATTGAAATTGACTCTCAGTCTGTGATACTTATTGTTAATGATTTTATCTAATAGTATGTGTGTTTTTTTGTTGTTTCAGCTTTATTAGCCGCATTTCAGGTGATATCTTTCAAACTTACTTTCCTATCTATTTTTGACATTGGGGACAATGTCTCGATTAGGGGGGGAGGGATAATTGATATCATGACTGTGTATATTCAATGTGTGTTTTTTTTTTTAGTATTTAAAAAAAAAAAAAATCAAGCAGTTTTTTTTGCTGGTTCCGTTGAAAAGCATGAAAAAAAGATGGCTGAGTAAAGGGTAATTGTAACACTCTTGAGACGCATCCCTATTTTTTGCATAATATGGCAGGTTTGTAAAGTTTTTAACAAGTGTTTGTGAATTACCAATATTTTTTTTGAGTCGTATAGGTTCTTCCAACTTCAATGATTAAAATTAAGCATGAATAATATGGTTTAATTGATGATGGGTGTTGTTTTGGACTTTGATGTTGTTATTTGGTTAATATATTTTTGCGATAATTATACTCAAATTTTATTTTGCACAAATAGTTATGTTATTTAGTGTGAAGACAATCATGTCAAAATATATAGTTCTTATGCCCTTACTCTAATCATCACTTGAATCTTCAACATGTAGGGGTTGAGTATTAGAACTTTTACTTTTGGTCTGTCGAGGCGAACGACTGATAGTGCACCACTAGAAAAATGATTAAGGCATTAGGCTTTCTAGCACCATTGCCAAATCAGCTTGTTCCCTATATGATATTTAAAGAAAAACATCCCCCTAGTAAACCACTTTGAGCCTTATAATAAATAAATATATTTTTTTTTTTGTAACCATATCTTTTTACCTAACCTAAATACACTATTATCCAACCCTTGTTCTAAAAATGATTGGAGTTTAAGAGACATTCAATTGAAAGCTTGGACTTACAAAAGAAATTTCAGTTGGATAGAAGATAAGTGTGAGGGAGTTTCTCTTATTAAAAAAAAAAAAAAGAAAAAAAAAGAAAAGAAAAAAGAAAAAAAAATATAAAAAAAAAAGTTGCAAAGTGCTACAAGTTGCAACTAAAAATGAGATGTTGCAAGATGAATAAGAGGGGTCCAATTCAATAACAATAGACTCCAGTGTGAAATTTGTGGAGTTGGAGAATTCTTCATCGATAAATTTTATGTCTCTGATTCCATGAAGTTTTTAGAACCTTTGTTGCATCCTATCCTTTTATTTCTTAGCTACATCACCACCCTTTTGGCCCCATTACAACTTTGTTAAAAACCTTTGATTTTCGTGTGGTGCCTTCAGTGTAGTGGAGATTTGCACCAAAGGAAGAGCCTATGATGTTTAACTTTTCTGTTAGAGATTGGGTGATGGTTTTGTAAGGTTTATGAGAATTCACTTATTTGAAACATGCATAGTTTCATCACTATTGACATTAACTGTCCACACACACACTTGAGTATGATTATTGTGGAAATGTATTGATTTTTGAATGACTAAGAGTTAAACTCAACACTTGTTTGATTTTATTTCCATATTACTTTGTTGCTTCATGAGAATAAAAGTTAGAAGATAGTTATTATAGGTGTTTGTAGGTATCACTGCTGGAACCTTCACGAGACTATAACTCGTCCTCTATGGGCCACTTAGGGGTTTAAAGGCTTGTTGCATATGCTAAATGCAATCGTGATTTCCTACGAAAGTGGATTAGTTTATGTTTGTTTTTAAGCTTGCTCGAGGAAAAGCAAGGGTTAAGTGTGAGGGAATTTGATAAGTGCATATTTTGACATATTTTTATATCAAATCCTTTATACTTTTCTTGCTTTATTCTTGTTAATATTCTTGTTTTATTAATGTTTTGTGTTAGGGAATAAATGGAAGCATGTTTTCAGACTTGTGCAGTTTTTGTAATTTGAGCATAACTTCATGATCAAAAGCTCTATGGACCTGAAGATTATTTCATTTGAAAGACAAGAGATAGAGGTACAACTTTTATGTTGGAGGCTCAGCCCAATTCAGTCTTGATGATAGCAGAAAAAATTAGTCCAAGTAATTACACAAAATGGATCACCAAAATTCAGATCAGAGTTCAGCCCAGTATTGACTTATTTTACCAATTCGGTTATATATATCTTGAGCCCAAATTTATTTTGGTCTGAAATTCGGATATGTTATACTCAAGAGGTAAATAAACAAGTTTACTGAAGATAAGATGGTGTGAAAATGTGTCGAAATGGTAAAACCATAGGCTGCAAGTTGCTACTGATGTTATAGAGCGGCTCTTGGACATGACTCGGTAATTTGACCATATCTCCTTCATCCAATCGCCAAATTTGATAAACAATATATGAAAATATATCAGCGTTGAAAGATCTACAATTTTTATTCTTTACGTATCTTCAAACTCTGGCTGTATCTGATCGAAAAATATAATTCAATTCAGTGGATGAGAAATTTGTGTAACAACTTACCAACTCTTGGCAACTAGCATACCACTTGATTAACCCCTCCATTATTTGTTTGGCCTCTAGCTTACTCCAAGTACTATAAATAGGCCATGTATTCAGCTTGTAAGAGGGGGTAGAGGGTTTCTTTAGGCTAAGTTATCTAGTTTGTATTGTAAGTTTTCTAGTAGTAATAGAAATGCATTCTCTAGTTTCTTTTTATTTTTTAGTCTTTGTTACTTTTATTATGTCTTTCTAAATTTCATTTTGCTGAGGAAAAAGGGTGAATCTCTTGATGGAGGAAGAGAAATGGTTATAAGGGTATAAATTGTTTAAGTATGTTGTATTATTATTATTATTTTTTATCTAAACCCTACTTATTTTTGTGGTGATTCTTGATTTATGTATCTCCAATGGCACAACAAATACTTGGGTTCATTTAGTTTATTGTACGGTTTTACCCCATCGACTGCTAATGTGAAACCTTGATTTGTTGTTGACGAAGGAGTATATAAATGCTTGATCCCATAAATAAGTGTTGGCGTTAAGAGATAATTTGCAATAGTAAGACAATATCATGATTACCTTATTGCATGAGTTACTTGATAATATCTTCCCATTGGAACCTTCATTATGTATGGATTCTAATTGTGGCAATTAATAGAGGTAAAAAGAATAAATAACCATTTATCTATCCAAAACTCAAGAGTGGATCCCAAATCCTCAATACTTTTATTACTTCGGTTTTTTCTTTAGCTACATCATACATTAATTGTTCATATATTTTTATTCACATAAACTCCATCTTTTTATAAATATAAACTTGAATTCTTCAAACAACTTCCCTGTGGATCGACCTCGGACTCACGAGAAATTTATTACTTACTACAACTTGCACTTGGGTTTGCAACCTTAAAGTTGTAGCATCTTCAACAGAAAATTACACAGAGTACATTCTCAGCATCGTCAATACGCATGTAGTCAAAGATAGTGTCTAATAATTTCACCCATTCCTCTACAACCATGGGACCATATCCACCATTAAAATCAGTAGGTTCCATCTTTCTAAATTTCTCATATACAGCTTGTGAATTATCCTATCGAGCTTGTGGTGGAGGAGGTCGTTGATTTAGTTCTTGATTTTTTTTTCCATATCTAGTAATTGTTGTATCTGATCACCATGCATTCTAGTCTATTGTTGAATAAGATCAGTCAAATTATCCACCAAATTATGATTACTCTCAGATCATCCATTATCTTCCTTTTTGGTGCCATGACCTCCTATACATAGGCCAATCTCATTCCATTCATTAGCCAATAATAAATATATATCATGACAATAACATAAAATCAAATCTAATCAAGTAAACATAAAAGCAAATAAAAAAATAGTTGACTGAGTTTCCCAGTCAAGATGTGTTCATATGCCTTCTTTTATCTAAAGGAACGACTAAATCTCAGTTCTAATACCAAATTGTAACACCCTTAAACCTAATTGCAGAATCCTAAATAAGTTGAAACAGTTGAGTCAAGAAATGTTAACCTACTATCATTAATATAGTTATGGTTTTAATAAAAAAGTTCCCATTTTGATTATAAGAGAAAAGAACTTGAATTCATTTCAAATACACACCAATTACATAAATCAAAATTTAATACACGATGTTATTATCCTGTCTATAATTTAACACACCTATTTACAAAACCATAACAGAGCGACTTACATAAAAACAAAAATAGAATTTTAAAAATAGGCTATAAAAACTATTCGAAGCATGGCATATGAACAAATCACTGTCCGCCGTTTTGGAGACTAAGTCAACCTCTAAACATATACATTACCACATGCTTCACAAGAATCTAATAAGCTAAAGGTTTAGTAAGGTGAAACTGATGCAATTAACAAATATAATACATGTAAATCTCATAAATCATTGAATGCATCATTCGATTCAATAACTTTCTTTCGTAAATCATTCTTTTGGGCCCTTGATAGTGATAGACCGTGGTTTTCGAAACATGTTCAAAATCATTAGCCAATAAGAGAAATAATATGGTATTTCCATACTTGGTCTTTCAACATCAGGCATTAGCCATATTCAATCTCATTCATTGTGGTTTTCCTATCTTGGTTTTTTCAACCTCAAGTATTTACCACTTTTTATTGAGTTCAATGGTCCTTCCCACGTTCCTTGTCTACCCAACCATCAATCAAGTACCATATTTCCTCTTCAAAAAATATCATTATATACTTGATAGTATAATGCTTAATGAAGCATGAATGCATCAAACATTATATCATTTGACAAATAATGACAATTATATTAAAACATGAACAACATTATATGATTCTTGTGATGCAATAAATGTAAGTTTCAACTTACCTCAAGTCCGCTTTGTGTTAAGTAAAAAGGTCAGCGTCTTTAAAAGATAAGATGTGCTAAAAGTCTAACATAATAAAATCATATACCTTCAATATTCTTTTAATAAATCACATAAGCTATTCTAATTAAAATCACATATACTTTTCAATATTTTGTAAATAATTTCATATCAATTATATGACTTCAAAAATAATGCATTCTCCATATTCACTACTAATTCAAGATATTAAATATTAAGGCAGCCCCACATCACTAATATTTTAAATATAAATATTAGGGCAACCACTATATTATTAATAATTCAATATAAATACTAGGGCAGCCACTAAATTACTAATAATTCAAATATAAATATTAGGGCAACCACTATATCACTAATAATCTAATATAAATATTAGAGCAGCCACTAAATTAAAAATAATTCAAATATAAATATTAGGGCAACCCCAAAACTTGAGCATAATTCAAATTAACATGACAGAAACTTGGTTCTAACTTAAATTGATTCTAACTATCAATTAAGAAAACTAATTGATATTATTTACAATCATGTATAGGCATTTCCAAATACAATAAAAGCATTACAAGATTAATAGAAATAAGTAAATTAAGCATATTTTATAAGGCTATCAATTTTACTAGAAATTAGCTTAACAAGCATAGTTTTTGCTTCAAATATATCCCACTTGAGTTTTCAATCATACAAAAGATAGTAAAACATGTAATCATGCAAGATACTACAAATTCATCATAAGAAAGAGTGAAAAAGAATATACCTTGATTATATTGGGATTAAACTTCAAAATCAATGGTTTTCAAGCATAAAAGTGTGGACACTTGTTCTAGTTTGTGTTCTATGAATTTCTATGGATTTAATTCTATATTTGTGAGTATGAGAGTGTAGAAATTTGGGAGAAACTTTGTAGAAGAAGAGCTGGTCGTTTTTGAGGAGCTTTCTCAAGAAAATAAAGATAAGGATGATTTCTTTGACTTTTCAAAGAGAGGTATGTGGAGAGTGGTGATTAGTTGCATCATGTTTGGTGTCTTATCATGCCAAGAGCCACGGTTATGAGCTAGGGAGATGACAATAATTGATGCTTTGGTGTTATAATCAAGTGTAATGCGATTTAGAATAATTTCATGCAAGCTAGTCAACTTACCAATCAAATTGCACCATTTTACATATTTTTAGTTCTGATCAAAATGTGACATATTTCAAGCAAATATTTAAGTAAACAATCAGTTTAGCATGTAACTAATATGAAGTAATACAAATAATTCATTTCATAGTCATTCAACACATCAATCTTTGTTTACCGAGATATCAAGTTTTTCATTGCAAAAAGGCACTTAAAAAATATGTTACCTCAAGAAATAAAAGTATGATTTCATATTTCATGTACTAATGCATGTTAAAACATAATGGGAGCATAAATAACAGTTTTTCATGTTAGTGCAATCATGCTATTTGTATGTCAGAATTCGCTAATACACATTGGTTAGATGCATAGTTGCTACAACTTTAAGGTTGCAAACCTAAGTGTAGGTTGTATTAAGTAATAAATTTCTCGTGAGTCCGAGGTCGATCCACAGGAAAGTTGCTTGAAGAATTTAGGATTATAATTTTAAAAAAAATGGGATTTATGTGAATCAAAATATATGAACAATTAGTGTATGCTGCAACTAAAGAAAAATAAAAGTAATAAAAGTACTGACAATTAGGGATTCACTCTTGAGTTTTGGATAAAAAAATGGTTATTTATTCTATTAACCTCTATTAATTACCACTATTGGAATCCATACATAATGAAGGTTTTAATGAAAAGATATTATCAAATAACTCATACGATAAGGTAATCATGATATTGTCTTACTATTATACTTTATCTCTTAACACCAACACTTATTTATGGGATCAAGCATTTATGCACACCTTTTCTAATACTATAGTATAATTTGACATAATAGAATCTGTGAGCATGCATAAATATTTTTTTCCTCCCTATAACAACTTAATGAATAATAAACTATTTTTTCACTCATAGACTAATATATATATACCTGCAGAGGATCCATAATAATCATAATATTTACATACTCATGTACAGAAAAGTTATAAAAGTAACACACAGTACAAATCCAAAATCTAATACAATAGACTCCAAAATCAAATAAGTTAACAACCAACCCAACAGGTCGTCATCCATGTACACTGATCCTCAGAACCTATAGGAGCTCCAACCGCTCGCTCAGTAAAGTCCATGGCTTCAAGTATCATCAAACTCACCTACAATGCATGAACTACGTGAGTTAATACTCAATAAATGAAAATCATGCATGCTGAAGGGATAATCTAACATAAATATAATGCACTTCTATGAGATCATGACAAGAATGCAAACTTATGCATAAAAATAGTTCATTCAAAATCATTTTCCATCACTTGGCTCTTGGCCCACCTACTACGTATCAGACAAAACTCTCAACAATATCAATAATCACATAGCCATAAACAGATCGACACAGTTCGACAGCCATCTCTTGGGATCACCAGAGGTCCACCCCCTATCTTCCCCTATGATCTTCCAGAAGTCTTCCCACCAACGGTGTCAATAAAGGTACAGTCAAGTGGTCCAAAAATAATAAACTATTTTTCCACTCATAGACTAATATATATATATACCTGTAGAGGATCCATAATAATCATAATATTTACATACCCATGTATAGAAAAGTTATAAAAGTAACACACAGTACAAATCTCAAAACCTAATATAATAGACTCCAAAATTAAATAAGTTAACAATCAGCCCAACAGGTCGTCATCCATGTTCACTGATCCTCAAAACGTGTAGGAACTCCAGCCGCTCGCTCAGTAAGTCCATGACTTCAAGTATCATCAAACTCACCTACAATGCATGAACTATGTGAGCTAATGCTCAGTAAATAAAAATCATGCATGTTGAAGGGATGTAATGCATTTTCATGAGATCATGATAAGAATGCAAACTTATACATAAAAATAGTTCATTCAAAATTATTTTCCATCACTTGACCCTTAGCCTACCTACTATGTATCGAACAAAGCTCTTAACAATATCAATAATTACATGTCCATAAACAAATCGACACAGTCCGGGGGCCATCTCCTGGGATCACCAGAGCTCCATCCCCTGTCTTCCCACCAGTGGCATCGATAAGGGCACAGTCGAGTGGTTCACCCTCTCGTGACCATTAGAGGCACACCCCCTATCCACCCCTATGATCCTCCGAGAAGTAATACTCACGGCACCCCAAAACATCATATCAATAAGCCACACAGGCCTCGGTACACTAGTAGTGGCCAACCAAAATATTTTTTTTTGAAAATAATGTTATGCATTCAAAACCTCAATTGTGAGCACATGTTATGCATGCATGTGTAAATGTTGATGAATAGCAGGTTCACTAACACAACGAATCCCATGTCCCATCATCCGAGCAACGTATGTACTATAAGATATTTATAATACTCATCAAGACACAAGGATCACATTTAATAAAAATAAGACAAGAAATACTATGCCCATACATTATAGTTGCTAATGGATTTTCACTTACATTTCATCTTTGATGTCCTACTGGAGGTTAACAAGATTCTCCTCCCTAACCTTAGATATAAGGCAGCCTGTAAAAGTATAGCGTATTAATTTCATTATTAACCAATAGATTTCTATATCAAATCTCATAAGAGATCATAAATCTTAAATTTAATTAAATAACAATCAAACCTTAAAATTTATACTTCACCCCAGTTAGAACATTTCCAATACCTTAATTTCTTATCTCGAATTTATTCTAATATTATCTAATGGATGTGTTATAATCCCCACAACCAATCCCTTAGTTAAATTAACTCCTTCATCCAATTAATACCAGATAACAAAATCAAATCTTTGTAACTAATTTTCAATTAAATATGTATATTAATTATTATCTCATAGATAGATAACTAGTTAATTCAAATAACAAAACTTTCTTTCAAATTAGAAATAATGGCATAAATATATATTTTTATCCGTACAAAAATGAGAAGGGACTTACCCAAAAAAAAAATTCTAATTCCTACCGTTGAAATTTGTTGGAGCACCCTCTTTTTCTTTTCTCTCTTCTTTCTTTTTCTTCTTCTTTTTGTTTTCTTTTCCTTTCTTTGCTGTCGTGTGGACGTGTGTGTGTGGTGTGTGTGTTAATACATAACTATTACTTAACAACTAAGAAAACCTAATATAAGGTATTATAACATATGTATAGTTATCCTTAATATAATATAATATATTATAACCCAATATAGTATATTATAACATATGTGTAATATATTATAACTATTATTACACTATACACGTGTATACATATATGCATATATATATACATATTATGGTATCCTTTTATTATACTTCATACATATACTTATATATAATTAGTACATAATATTTTAGTATTTATTTATAAACCCCCAAGTTTATTTTTTAATAAGAATTTACACCATCTTAATTAATATGATAATGTCCTTACTTTATTTTATTATAATTATTACCATTATTATCACTATTTTCTCCCTAATCCATTTTGTGCAACTATTTGGATAAATTTTCTACTATAATCAAGACTAAATTGGGTTGGGTTTCCAACAAAAAAGTTGGACTTCTATCTCTTGGCTTTCAAATGAAATAAGCTTCAGGTTCATAAGATTTTTAATCATGAAGTTATGCTCAAAATACAAAAATTGCACAAGTTTGGAAATATGCTTCTTTTGATCTTTTTATATTCATTAATTCTCTAACATAAAATATTAATAAAATAATAATATTAACAAGAATAAAGCAAGAAAGTATAAATGATTTAATACAAAAATATGTCAAAATATGCACTTATCACATTCCCCCACAATTAACCCTTGCTTGTCCTCGAGTAAGCCTAATACAAACCTAATCTACTTTCGTAGGAAATCATGATTATATTTAGCATATGTAACAAGCTTTTAAACCCCTAAGTGGCCCCGTAGAGGATGAGTTTTAGTCTTTTGAAGGTTTTCAGTAGTGATACTCACAAACACCTATAATAACTATCTTCCAACTTTTATTCTCAAGAAGCAACAAAGTAATATAGAAATGAAATCAAACAAGTGTTGAGTTTAACTCTTAGTCATTCAAAAGTCAATAGATTTCCATAATAAGCATTTTCAAGTATGTGTGTGTGGATAGTTAAGATCAACAGTGATGAAACTATGCATCCTTCAAATAAGTTAATTCTCATAAAACCTTACAAAAACCATCACCCAATCTCTAACAGAAAAGTTAAACATCATAGGTTTTTCTTTTGGTGCAAATCTCCACTATACTGAAGGCACCACACGAAATCAAAAGGTATTTAACAAATGTTGTAATGGGGCTAAAGGGTAGTGATGTAGCTAAGAAATAAAAGGATAGGATGCAACAAAAGCTCTAAAAACTTCATGAAATTTAAGATATAGAATTTAACGATGAAGAATTCTCAAACTCTACAAATTTCAACACTGGGTCTATTGTTATTGAATTGGACCCCTTTTATTTATCTTGCAACATCTCATTTTTAGTTGCAACTCCAGCACTTCGCAATTTTTTTTCTATTTTTTTATTATTTTTTTTCTATTTTTTAGAAGAGAAACTCTCTACACTTATCTTCTATTCTAATCTGAATTTCTTTTGTAAGTTCGCGCTGTCAATGGAATGTCTCTTAAACTCCAATCATTTTTAGAACAAGGGTTAGATAGTAGTATATTTAGGCTAGATAAAAAGATATGGTTATAAAAAAAAAAATTATTTATTGAAAGGCTCAAAGTGGTTCACTAGGGGAATGTTCTCTTGAAACATCATATGGAAAACAAGCTAATTTGGCAATGGTGCTAGAAAGCCTAATGCCTTAATAATAAGTATCATAAACCATTAGATGAAACCTTTCTTGCATCCTATTATTTTACTTCTTAGCTACATCACTACCATTTGGCCCCATTACAACCTTTGTTAAAGACCTTTTAATTTCGTGTGGTGCCTTCAGTGTAGTGGATATTTGCACCAAAGAAAGAGCCTATGATGTTTAACTTTTCTGTAAGAAATTTAGTGATGGTTTTTGTAAGGTTTTATGAGAATTCACTTATTTGAAGCATACACAGTTTATCCCTGTTTACATTAACTATCCACACACATAGTTGAGTATGCTTATTATGAAAATGTATTGACTTTTGAATGCCTAAGAGTTAAACTCAATACTTGTTCGATTTTATTTTCATATTACTTTGTTGCTTTATGAGAATAATAGTTGGAAGATAGTTATTATAGGTGTTTGTGGGTATCACTACTGAAAACCTTCACGAGACTATAACTCATTCTCTATGGGCCACCTAGGGGTTTAAAGGCTTGTTGCATATGTTAAATGCAATCGTGATTTCCTACGAACGTGGATTAGTTTAGGTTTATTTTAGGCTTATTCGAGGACAAGCAAGGGTTAAGTGTGGGGGAATTTGATAAGGGCATATTTTGACAAATTTTTGTATCAAATTCTTTATACTTTTCTTGTTTTATTCTTGTTAATATTATTGTTTTATTAATGTTTTGTGTTAGGGAATCAATGAATATAAAAAGATCAAAAGAAGGATATTTTCAAACTTGTGCAGTTTTTATATTTTGAGCATAAATTTATGATAAAAAGCCTTATGGACCTAAAACTTATTTCATATGAAAGACAAAAGATAGAAGTAAAACTTTTCTATTGGACGCTCAACCCAATTCAGTCTTGATTATAACAAAAAATTTATCTAAGTGGTTGTATAAAATGGATCACCAAAATTGAGAATAAAGTTCAGCCCAGTATTCACTTATTTGACCAATTGGGTCATATCTCTTAAACCCAAATTTATTTTGGGCTGAAATTTGGATATGTTACACACAAAAGGTAGATAAACAAGAATGATGAAAACATAGGCTGCAAGTTGCTACTGCTGTTAAAGGATGGCTCTTGGACATGATTCGATAATTTGATCATATCCCCTTCATCCGACTGCCAAATTTAACAAATGATATATAAAAATATATTAGCACCGAAAGATCTATAATTTTTGTTCTTTACTCATCATCAAAATCTAGATGTATCTAACTAACAATGCAATTCAATTCGATAGGTGAGGACTTTATGTAACAATTTATCAACTCTTGGAAACTAGTATACCACTTGTTAACCCCTCCATTATTTATTTGGAATCTAACTTACTCCAAGTACTATAAATAGACCATGTATTAAGCTTGTAAGAGAGAAGGGGTAAAGGGTTTTTTTAGGCTAAGTTTTCTAGTATATATGTTTTCTAGTAATGTAAGTTTTCTTGTAGTAATAGAAATGCATTCTCTAGTTTCTCTTCTATTTTTATTCTTTCCTACTTTTATTATGTCTTTCTAAATTTAATTTTGTTGAGAAAAAAGGGTGAACCTCTTGATGGAGGAAGATAAATGGTTATAAGGGTTGAAAATATTTAAGTATGTTGTATTATTATTTTGAGTTGTGATTTAAACCCTACTTGTTTTGTGGTGATTCTTGATTTATGTATCTCCAATGGCACAACATATACTTTAGTTCATTTAGCTTATTGTACGGTTTTACCACATGACTGCTAATGTGAAATTTTGATTTGTTATTGACAAAGGTGTGCATAAATGCTTGATTCACATAAATCCTATTTTTTTAGAATTATAATCCTAAATTCTTCAAGCAACTTCTATGTGGATCGATCGCGGACTCATTAGAAGTTTATTACTTAAAACAAGTTGCACTTGATGGAATAGATTTTACTGTTGATGATGAAAGTTTTTCAAATCTTGACTTCCAAAAATATTTTTCTTGTACCTGCAAAAATTCAGAGATAGTATTAATGTGTGCCTTTTTACAAATACTTTCACTTTCAAAATAAGTTTCCAAAGAATCTGAAGAGTTAGTGGTAGTAAAGTATTCATGAACAAGTTTCTCAATTGAATCTACTTCCTGTACTTTGACATCTTCTGCAGGTTACTTACAAATATTAAACACATTTAGTTCCAAACTCATATTTTTAAATGATAACTTCAAAATTCCATTCCTACAATTGATCCAAGCATTTGAAGTTGCAAGAAAAGCGCGACTTAAAATGATAGAAATTTGTGTATGTATTTATGCAACAGACTCTATGTCCAAAATAATGAAATCAACTAGAAAGTAAAACTTATCAATTTGTACCAACACATCATCTACTACTCTCTTTGGAACTTTAATCCAACTGTCAGCTAGTTGGAGTGCAACAAAAGTTGTTTTAAATTCTCCCAAACCTAACTGTTTATAAACTAAGAAAGGTAGAAGATTTATACTAGCACCAAGATCAAGTAAAGCACACTCTATTCTAGTGTTTCCTATGATACATAAAATGGTTGGACAACCTGGATCTTTGTACTTGGGTGGAGTATATTGTTGAATGATTGAACTAACACTTTTAGTTAAAAATGCCTTTTTTGTACATGATGTTTTCTTTTGATTGTACACAAATTTTTCAAAAATTTGACATAAGGTGGAACTTGCTGGATTGCATCCAACAATGGAATATTAATCTTAACTTTTTTAAAAATTTCAAAAATTTTAGCATCTGAGTTTAATTTCTGAGTTGCTTGTAATCTTTGAGGAAGGGGTGCTGGAGGTAAATATTTTTCTTTTTCATCATTTTCACACTTACCTTCATTGTCAAGACTATTTTCATTCTTCATTTATGGAGGTGGATTAGAAACTTTTTCCTTGGATAAATAGTCTTATCAATAACTTTTCCATTCTGAAGAGTTATGACTGAATTAGCCTCATTGACTAAATTTTCACCTGAAGAAGAAACATGACACTGAGTGGAAGGATTAGGTTGAGGTTGAGTAGGAAATTTATCTTTTTTATGAGTACGCAAAGAAGTTGTCAGTGTTGAAAGTGTGCTTTTGATCTCATTGATAGCTTGTGAAGTTTGATTATTGATGTTTGTTTGTTCATGCATAAATGCTTGCAAAGTCTCCTCAAGGGATTTTGTATGTGGAGCTGGATAAGAATGAAAGTTTGGTGGTTTTTGTGAATGTAGCGGTTGGACACGGTTATCATCTTGCCAACTAAAATTGCGATGATTTTTCCATTGTGGATTGTAAGTTTCAAAATATGGAGAATGAAAAGGTTTTTTGAATGTGCTCTTGAAATTTGCTTGTACTAGAATGTTTGGACATTCATTGGTGGAATGCCCCAAAAGTTTACAATTGCTACAAACTTCTTCCTCTTGCACATATTTGATTTCTTTTACTTTTTTAAATTCCATGGCTTCAACTTTTCTTGTTAAACTAGCAAGCCTAGCATTTAAATCATCTTCTTGGCTAAGGAAATATTTTCCTTTATTACTATTAGTAAGATTAGATCTAATAGAACCTTCGGAAGAATTAACACTATGCCATGATTGAAAGTTTTCTGCCAAATGATCTAGATATTCTAGGGTTTCATCAGGTTCTTTATTAAGAAATTCACCATTACACATTGTTTCAACAAATTATTTTATTTTATGAGTTAAACCTTCATAAAAGAAACTAATTAAGTGTCATTTTTTCAGCAAAATAAAATTTAGAAAGAAATAATAAAAGTAGAAAAGAGTAAAAATAGAAGAGAAACTACAGAATGTGTTTCTATTACTACAAGAAAACTTACATTACTAGAAATCATACATACTAGAAAACTTAGCCTAAAAACACCCTCTACCCCTCTTTTTTAAAAGCTTAATACATGACCTATTTATAGTACTTGGAGTAATCTAGAGCCCAAATAAATAATGGAGGGATTAATCAAGTGGTATGCTAGTTGCCAAGAGTTGGTAAGTTCTTAGACCAAGTCCTTACCTACTGAATTGAATTTCATTTTTAGGTTAGATACAACTAGATTTTGATATTGAGTAAAGAACAAAAATTGTCGATATTTTGGTGCTGATATATTTTCATATATCATTTATCAAATTTGGTGGTTAGATGAAGGAGATATGGTCAAATTACCGAATCATGTCTAATAGTCGTCCTTTTATAGCAATGACAATTTGCAGCCTATGTTTTTATCATTTCGACACATTTTCTCACTATCTTGTCTTTCGAGAGCTTGTTTATTTACCTCTTGGTATAACATATCCACATTTCAGTACAAAATAAATTTAGGCTTAAGAGATATAACCCAATTGGGTAAATAAGTCAATACTGGGCTGAACTCTGATCCAAATTTTGGTGATTCATTTTGTATAACCCATTGGACGAATTTTCTATTATAATCAAGATTAAATTGAGTTGAGTTTCCAACAAAAAAGTTGTACTTCTATATCTTGTTTTTCAAATAAAATAAGTTTCAGGTCCATTGGACTTTTGAACATGAAGTTATGCTCAAAATATAAAAACTGCATAAGTTTGGAAATATGCTTCTTTTGATCTTTTTATATTCATTGATTACCTAACACAAAATTTTAATAAAATAATAATATTAACAAGAATAAATCAAGAAAAATATAAAAGATTTGATAAAAAAATATGTCAAAATATGCACCTATCAATAGTCATTTAAGATGCTTATTATTGGTTATGTAGGAGATAATTGGACTTTACAAACAAACTCACTGGTCCCAACTACGGTGACTGGTTAAGAAACCTTTTGATAGTTTTCCAATTCAAAAAGAGGATTTATGTCCTCGACATGGTACCACCGGCTTCGCTAGAGGGGGCCATAGAGGAAGAGCAAGCAAAATATCATCAACATGTTGAGGATGATCTAAAAGCTCAGTGCTATATGATAGCATCTATGTCAAACAAGCTACAAAGACAGCATAAGGGTATGGCACATGTTGCCGATATCCGTCTTCATCTATAAGAATTATATGGCGAACATACAAGACAAGCTAGATACTAAGTATCTAGGGAGCTCTTTTGATGTCCTATAATGGAAGGTTCTTCGGTTCATGATCATGGGTTGAAGATGATAGCCTTGATCGAGAGACTCGAGTTCCTAGGAGTGGACAATGAACTCTTTATAGATCTCGTGATACAATCTTTGCTACCTTCATTTGACTGTTTTGTGGTCAACTTCAACATGTATAAAATGGAGTATAACCTTGCTGAGGTGGTCAACATGTTGAAGACTGTTGAGTCCACCATGAAGAAGGAGAAGCATGTCCTACTCGTTGGTTCTTCATCCCAATCTAAAACTAAAAGGTCGAAGAAAAGAAAGAAGAAAAGTTCTTCTAACAAGGCCAAAGGTATGAAGGCCTTAGGTGGAGTGAAGAAAGGTTCCAAACCAGACAAAAAGTGTCGGTACTATGGCAAGTCAAGGCATTGGAAGAGGAACTGCAAGGAGTATCTTGCAAATTACTAAAAAAGTTTTGGAATATTCTTTGTTGAAGTTAACCTTTCGATTAATGATGCTTCTTGGGTATTAGATACTACTTGTGGTACTCATCTATACAATGATTTACAGGTGATAACAAGAAGTAGGGAGCTAAGTAGAGGAGAGTGGATCCTGAGGCTTGGAAATGGAGCAAAAGTTACTGCATTAGCCATAGGAACTGTCTACTTAGCGTTAGGAAATAGAAAAATGATAGTTCTAAATTCTTGTCTTTATGTTTCTAAATTAATAAAGAATATTATCTCTATTCCAGTTTTGGATAGAAAAGGTTATTATTTTTCAATAAATGATGAAAATTATTCCATTTATATTGGTTCTTCTTTAGTTCATATTGGTACTTTGACAAATGATTTACATACTGTCCAACCTAATAAATCCATCTTGCATATTCAACAAAGTAACAAACGTAAAATAAATGATCATAGCTCTAGGTACTTGTGTCATGCAAGACTAGGTCATATCTCTAAGAAAAGAATCAACAAGTTAACTAATTTGCTTGACCTTACAAAATTGCAAGAAATTCCAACTTGTGAATCTTGCCTTAAGGACAAGATGACAAAGTCACCATTTGTTGGACAAGTGGAGCAGGTTGCAAACCCTTTGGATTTAATCTATATGGATGTATAGGGCCACTAAGTGTTAGTGTCTAAGGAAACTACCACTATTTCATTACCTTTACCGATGATTATTCTAGGTATGGTATGTGTATCTTTAAGATACAAGTCTAAAACCTTTGAAAGGCTCAAAGATTTTAGGCATGAAGTGGATAAACAAACTGGGTGAAGTATTAAGACTCTTCGATCTGATCGAGGAGGCGAATACTTAAGCTTAGAGTTTCTTGATTATCTAAAAGAGAATAGAACTCTCTCACAGTAGACTCCGCCAACTCCATAACTAAATGGGGTTACAGAGTGTAGGAACTGAACCCTATTGGACATGGTTCGGTCTATGATGAGCTTAACTGGGATTCTTCTTTTATTCTAGAGCTATACTTTGGAAACGACGGCATTTCTGTTAAACAAAGTGTCAAATAAGCCAGTGTCCAAAACACCTTATGCAATATGGTGTGGCAAAACCCCTTTATACAAGTTCCTTAGGGTATGGGGGTGCCCTGCTTACGTGAAGCAGCTCTTGGAAGATAAGTTGGACACTAGATCTACTTGATTTAAGTTTGTAAGGTATCCAAAGGAATCCATTGGATACTATTTCTACGACCCTTCGGAACAAAAGATGTTTGTTTGAAGGAATGACATCTTCTTAGAGAAAGAGTTTCTATTAGATAGAAAAGGCGAAGTTGTAGAGCTTGAAGAAATTCAAGAACCACAAATTGTCTTACAAAAGATAGTAGCAACAGAATCACCTAAAACTAACATTCCTATTACACAATCTCCTAGAAGATTTGAAAGCATCTCGAGATCACCTGAGAGGTATGGTCTTTTATTGGAGAATAACAAGGAGGAGCATTTTTTGGATAACAATCTAAGGAATTATGGAGAACTGATGTCAGACATCGATTCAAGGAGATGGCAAGAAGACATGCAAACTGAGATGGACTCCATGTACTCTAACAAGGTATGGACCTTGATGGACCAACCACATGGTATAGTACTCATCGGCTGTAAATGGGTCTACAAGTGAAAGCTTGTAGTAGATGGAGAGGTAGTGACCTATAAGACACAATTGGTTGATTAGTGTTGTATATATATATATACTTATTTTCTAACTTTATTTGTTTTGAAAGTTTTTTTCTCTTATATTTTTTTTTCCGGTTAAGTGGTGGATAATGGTACTCCGTGGCTATTAAAGTTGGACTTATCAATTTCCCAAATAACCAAAATCTCTGTATAAAATTTTTCTATTTTTCTCATTCTCTTTTCTTATTCTTTTCAAAATGAGTGACATTCTTCTAACTGTCAAGAAGCGATTTTCGTTTCTTCCTAAAAACTCAATTTTAAGAATTTATAAAATCAGGATTGAAATATTGAGAATGTTTATACACAAGGGCATCCTAGAGGATATACGATGAATAATTGAAGCAAAGGTAAAATCATGTGAGTTTTCATATAAGTTTTCAAATTTGCTTACTAAATACATGTTTGGTCTTGGTAAAAGCACAAATTCAAAAAAACGAAGGACAAAAATATAAAAGTTTATCACAATTATGCTAGATGGACTTGCAACACAAAGTGTCGTTCTTTAGGAATGATTTATAAAAATCAAAAAGATAAACTTAAATTCATTATGGATGGACTAAGTAAGGAGTCTTTAGATCATATTATATTGACTCTTGAGACGCATTCATGTTGATTGGTACGTGCAATTCTTGATATATGGGATCGCTTTTGAAATGAACATGAGATTTATAGTTTTGGGAATCTAACATTAAAAGACCATGTTTGTCAGTTTATAAGAAAATTGGATGGGAAGCATATTCTCGACCCACAGAGGGCGTTTAAGCCGTTACTGGATGTAAAACCAGAGGAAGATGTGAGCCACAATCACAACTAGATATACATTCATATGTAAGTATGTAATTTTTAAATTTTGTGTGTCCTTATTTTCAACATTTATGATAAAAGATGCACTGCACGACATGATTCTAAGAAAGAAAAATATTTTGCTGACCACTACTAGTGCACCGAAGCACGTGCAATAAATGCATTCCATGTTCACACCTCAATAAATAGCACCATACTTTATTTTTGTACACCTTATTTTAAAAAAAATGGAAGGTTATTCGACTCACAAATTCAACTACATTTGTGGATCCAATCTATTAAAAATGGTGAGTTTATAGGGACAGTCAATAACCTTGGTAGAACTTTAGCATAAAGAAAAATTCATTTAGTGTATGAGGGAGGTAGTTTGGGGTTAATGGGGAGTGTTGCTATTTACCAAAAAATCTATAGGTATTCTTGAGCACAACTCAACATTCACCAAAATCCTATAGGTATTCTTAATGTTAGTGTTTTATGATGGTTTGCTATCTTTTGTAGATCATACTGTGAAAAAAGGTTTTATTTCACCGTCTGCGAGAAAAATCCTCATTTCTGCTCCGACACCTGACCAGCTGATTGATCAACTTCTAGCATATGTGCCATAACCTAATCCAACCTTAGCCCATGTAGATTGGTCCAACAGGAACAATGGTCGAAAACGTAAATTGAATTTGACTCTCAGTCTGTGATACTTATTGCTAATGGTTTCATCTAATAGTGTGTGTTTTGTGTTGTTTCAGCTTAATTTTTTTTAGCCACACTTCAGTTGATATCTTTTAAACTCTATTTTTCTATCTATTTTTGACATTGGGGATGTTGTCTTGATTAAGTTGGGGGGAGGGATAGTTGATATTATGACTTGCATGTTCAATTTGTGTTTTTCTAATATTTTATTTCAAAAAAAAATCAAACATATTTTCTTATAGGTCCATTGAAATCATGAAAAAATGGTGGCAGAGTAAAAGGTAATTGTAACACTCTTGAGATCCATCCCTATTTTTTGCATAACATGGCAAGTTTATGAATTTTTTAACAAAAGTTTATGAATTACCAAAAAAAAAAATTGTTTTGTTTTTTTTAGTCATGGAGGTTTTTCCAACTTCAATGATTAAAATTAAGCATGAATAATATGATTTGATTGATGATGGTTATTGTTTTGAACTTTGATGTTGTTATTTGGTTAATATATTTTTGCGATAATTATACTCAATTTTTTTTTCACAAATAGTTATTTTATTCAATGCGAAGACAATCATGTCAAAATAGGAAGCTCTTATGCCCTCGCTCTAATCATCACTTGGATCTTCAACATGTAGGGGTGAGTATTAGAATATTTTTTTTGATCTGTCGAGGTGAACGACTGATAGTGCACCAGTAGAAAAATAATTAAGGCATTAGACTTTCAAACATCATTGCCAAATCAACTTGTTCTCCATATAATGTTCCAAGAGAACATCCCCCTAGTGAGCCATTTTGAACCTTTCAATAAATAATTTTTTTTTATAATCGTATCTTTTTACCTAGCCTAAATACACTATTATCCCACTTTTGTTCTAAAAATAATTTGGAGTTTAAGAGACAATCTATTGACAACATGAACTTGCAAAATAAATTCAGGTTGGAATAGAAGATAAGTGCCGGGGAGTATCTTTCAAAAAAAAAGAAAAAAAATGAATGAAAAAAAAAATTGCAAAGTGCTACGAGTTGCAACTAAAAATAAGATGTTGCAAGATGAATAAGAGGGATCCAATTCAATAATAATAGACTCCAGTGTTAAAATTTATGGATTTTCAGAATTCTTTATCAATAAACTCTATGTCTTTAATTTCATGAAATTTTTAGAATATTGTTGCATCCTATTATTTTATTTCTTAGCCACCTCACTACCCTTTGGCCCATTACAACCTTTATTGAAAACCTTTTGATTTCGTGTAGTGCCTTCAGTGTAGTGGAGATTTACACTAAAGTAAGAGCCTATGATGTTTAACTTTTCCATTAGAGAATGGGTGTTGATTTTTGTAAAGTTTTATGAGAATTCACTTATTTGAAGCATGCATAATTTTGTCGCTGTTGACATTAACTATTCACACACATATTTGAATATGCTTATTGTGGACATATATTGACTTTTGAATGGCTAAGAGTTAAACTCAATACTTGATTGATTTCATTTCCATATTACTTTGTTGCTTCTTGAGAATAATAGTTGGAAGATAGTTATTATAGGCGTTTGTGGATATCACCGCTGAAAATCCTTACGAGACTATAACTCGTCCTCTATGGACCACCTAGGGGTTTAAAGGCTTGTTATATATGCTAAATGCAATGATTTCCTACGAAAGTGAATTAGTTTAGGTTTGTTTAGGCTTGCTTGAGGACAAGCAAATGTTAAGTGTAGGGGAATTTGATAAGTGCATATTTTGACATATTTTTGTATCAAATCATTTATATTTTTCTTATTTTATTCTTGTTAATATTGTTGTTTTGTTAATATTTTGTGTTAGGGAATCAATGAATATAAAAAGATCAAAAGAAGCATGTTTTCAAACTTATGCAGTTTTGGTATTTTGAACATAACTCCATGATCAAAAGCCTTATGGACTTGAATCTTATTATATTTGGAAGCCAAGAGATAAAAGTATATTTTTTTTGTTTGGAACCTCATCCCAATTCAATCTTGATTATAGCAAAAAATTCATCTAAATAGTTGTACAAAATGGATCATCAAAAATTTAGTTCAGCCTAGTATTGACTTATTTGACCAATTGGGTCATATCTCTTAAGTTCAAATTGATTTTGGGCTAAAATTTAGATATTTTATATATAAAAAGTAAATAAACAAGTTTGTTGAAGGCAAGATGGTGAGAAAATTGGGAGAAAATATATCAAAATGGTAAAAACATAGGTTGCAAGGTGTTGTTGCTCTTAAAGGAAGGTTCTTGGACATGATTCGATAATTTGATCATATCTCCCTCATCCGACAACCAAATCTGATGATATATGAAAATATATTAGCACCGAAAGATCTACAATTTTTTATTTTTACTCATCATTAAAATCTGATTGTATCTAACCTAAAAATATAATTCAATCGGGTATGTGAGAATTTTGAGGATTTAGTGTAACAACTGACAACTATTGGTAACTAGCATACTACTTGATTAACTCATCCATTATTTGTTTGGCCTCTAACACACTCCAAGTACTATAAATATATCATGTATTAAGCTTGTAAGAGAGGGGGTAGAGAGTTTCTTTAGGCTAAGTTTTCTAATATGTATGTTTTCTAGTAGTAATAAAAATGCATTCTCTAGTTTCTCTTCTATTTTTAGTATTTTCTACTTTTATTATATCTTTCTAAATTTTATTTTGTAGAAAAAAAAAAGGGTGTACCTCTTGATGAAGGAAGATGAACGGTTATAAGGGTATAAAATATTTAAGTATATTGTTTATTATTTTGAGTTCTGATCTAAACGCTACTTATTTTGTGGTAATTCTTGATTTATATATTTGCAATATCACAATAAATACTTGAATTCATTTAACTTATTGTACGGTTTTACCCCACCGACTGCTAATGTGAAACCTTGATTTGTTGTTGACAAATGTGTGCATAAATGCTTGATCCCATAAATAAATGTTAGTGTTAAGAGATAATTTACAAATAGTAAGACAATATCATGATTACCTTATTGCATGAGATATTTGATAATATCTTTCCATTGAAACCTTAATTATGTATAGATTCCAATAGTGACAATTAATAGAGGTAAAAAGAATAAATAATAATTTTTTTATTCAAAATTAAAGAGTGGATTCCTAATTTTCAGCACCTTTATTACTTTAGTTTTTCTTTAGTTACAGCATATATTTAATTTTTCATATATTTTGAATCATATAAATCCTATTTTTTTAGAATTATAATCCTGAATTTTTCAAGCAATTTCCCTGTGGATTGGCCTCGAACTCACGAGAAATTTATTATTGAATACAACTTGCACTTGGGCTTACAACATTAAAGTTGTAGCGGAGATTATAAATTTAATTTTGGAAAATATGAGATAAAAAAGAAGTAGAATAAGAAAATTTGTTTTAGAAAAAAAAAAGCAAAAATAAAAATATTAAAAAATTTATTGACGTAAACACATCACCCTTAAGCTTTAACGTGTCAATATGGATTTAATGAAACGTTCAGAAATAAAACCTTATATCTCACCTTATAATTTTTAATTTCAAACTTATTATTTTCCCTTCAAGTATAATTTAATTCCAATCCCTTTTTTTATTATAATATTTTTATATCTTATTTATGGAGGTATATTATTCAACATGATCATATATAATTGAACTAAATAAGATTTAATATAAAAATTTGAAAAAAGAGAATTAAAAGTGAATGGAATTTGAAAGGGTATGTAAATCATTGTAAGAAAGAGATATTTGTGTGGATTAAAATACCCTTATTTAGTTTCAATATAATAGTATAATTCTTCATGGAAATTAAGTAAATTAAAATCGTAGTTAACTTCTACAAAACTAGCTATATCTATCTATCTACATTTATATCTGCATCCACATCTTTAGAATTCTTATAATAATTAAATATTAGTTAATTGGATCTTGAACATAGATGATTTCTTTTGCCATACATTAATGCACCATACATTGGCTTGCCGTGTTTTGACTTTCTTACTTTTTGTAATAACTAACTAAATATAACAGCAATATGCATAGCATAACACCGTTTAAAAATTTCGAACGTAACACTTACCTTTTAAATTTAAATAAAATTGCTCTTAATATAATTAATTTATATAAATTTTTGTTTATTTTAAATATTTTGCATCCCAAATTCAATTTTAAGTTCTTTTTTAATTGGAAAAAAAATTAAATTATTTATTTTAAAAAAATAATTAATATCTTAAGTAATTCAAATTTAAAAAAATTAAAATAAAAAAAATATAATAAATACACAAAAAATATTTTGAACATGAAAAAGTTATTTTAATTATTTGAATTCAAAATAAAGCATTAACTATTTAAGTTAATTAATTTTGAACTCTTTTGGATAAATATTTAAAGCATTAGATTTTTGCACTATTAGGTGATTTCATATATTATTATGCAAAAAATAATAATAATAATAATAAATATAATAATATATTATTATTATTATTATTATTATACTTGAAACATAAGTAAAAAATCTAAAAATCTAAAATTGAAAAATAAAATTACGATTCAGAACTCCCAATAAGAAAAAAAAAGTATGTGTCAAGATTCCAATGTCACAAAAATTGTATTGCTATTTTAGCAACACAGTGAGGATGAATGTATGCAGGTACAAACTAATGAAAACACAGAGACTTAAAATCTTTACCTGAATGCCAAGTGATATATTTTAATTGAAGTGAACAACAGGATCAGTGCAAATGGATCATACAAAATGAAGATTAAAATATTAAAAATAATTATAATATTTAGCTCACTCGGTAATTTCTTAAGGACAAAACTCAATCAATTTTATACTATGGTGCATAAATTCGAATATATTTGGTAGTTTAACACCACCTATAAATAATCAGTATTCATATTATTTACAAGGGATAAGCCCAATTATTAGAATTTATATAAACTTAATTATAGGGCTATAATAAAAAATTGATAAAAAGTTAAGAGTTACTGAAAAATGTTGGTAATTGACTCCATTGTTAAAATTTAATTAAATTAATTGAATATATTAACTAATGTCGCTCAAAGTGAGAAGATTTTTTCAATATTTTGCTAGCTTGGTTTTGTGCATAGAAAAATAGTTGTACAAAAAGAAATTATGTAGCTAATTAGTAGAATTAGATTGTTGATAAAATATAAGTATTAATAGAGTGAATAAATAAGGATAGCAAGAGAATTATCCCCTAGACCTCAAATTGCAGAACAACTAATTTTTTTATAGTTAATTTAAAATCGAGCTTTTACAAGTTATAGTCCATGATAAATTAAAAAAGGAAAATCCCAAATAAGAAATAAAGAACAGAAAAAACGTTGGACTAACTAAAAGAACAAGAAATTAATTACAAAAATAAAAGGTGCCAAGAGGCTTGAGATGCGCTACAAAAAATTGCAATAAGAGATAAACAACTAGGGAAAGTGGTGTGGCAAATTACAGGTAGTACTTTGAGATTACAATTTTTGAAAATTTTGGTCGACATAAATTGATTTCATATATATATATATATATTCAGTTGTAGTTATTTAGTTGTAAAATTGGATAATATAGAAACTCACACAAGATATTCTGAAATAAACAAGATTATAGAAAGAAAGTAATGCAAATTTAAAGAAGAAAAAAACACTATAGCACTATTATTAATATGTTATAAAATTGAAACTCCATTTCAAATTAAGTAAGACCATTTCCTTGCAACCATAATTAGAGAAGATATATATATATATATATATTACCTTTCACCCCCTTTACCCTTTCTTCTCCAATTCTTTTTCCACTCTGCCCCCGTATGAACCCTTGTCTTTTCGACCAACTAAGAAAACGGCGGAATTCATGAATCGCAAAGGAGCTCTATTTCAGTCACATCCTTCTCCCAAATGTGTTAATGTATTGATAGCTTGCCGGATTTGCCTATTTTTCTCGACCCAAATCGATGGGTTCCTTGGATAAATGGGCGGGGTCCTATCTGTAGTGGAAGGTTGTGATTGTGTTGCATCCGGGTAGATCTTTGGTGGCGGTGATGATCCAGGCCCTCACGCACCGTGTGAATTATGTTTGGGTGATTGAAGGCAACGGGGAGTGTGGCCGGGATCCTAACTTTTGCTAACATTTTTGGAATTTATCCACCAAAAATTGGAGTTTATAATCTGATCAGCAAAATTACTGAAGAGAAATCAGTAATTACCTTTTTTTTTTTTTTCTCTTTCTTTATTTCTTTCTTTTTTTTTTTCGTTCTTTTTTTTTTTACTGGCTTTTGAGATTACAAGATGAGGATTACTGTAGAGAGAGTGCTAACTCTTGTCCAGTGTATATGAGGCGGTACCTTTTAAGTTTTTTGACGTATTTTGTGGACTTTAAGGTTTTGATGATTTTGGACTTGGTTGCTGGATTCCTTTATCGTTTTTCTTTGCCATTATTTATATGCATAAGAAAATTTGCTTATGAGCTTTTTGAATGGACAAAATCGATCAGTCTCTCCTTTTTTCCTGTGTCCCAAACTTATGGGGTCAGAATAAAAATGCAGTATAATTGGAACTGGGAGCAATTGATAATTGCATATAAATAATAATTGAATTAATATTAGTTAATCAATAAAAATTCGTTTGATTCATGGATGAACAGTTCGTCTAGAAGTCTCCTAATAATGTCACCACAATCTTTCTCTCTCCAGTAAATGCTATTAGAGCATTCACTAAATTTCTAATTACACACCTTAAATTCGTGAAAATTTCTTAGTTTTTGGTGATATTCCAAGAATAAACGTAGAGAGAATATGGAGGAAAGAGAATATTTTTTTGTTAGTTAAAATGTATATCATTGTGATACTTATATTGGTAGAGAGAGATAACAAAAAAGATTTTTTTTATCCCTATCACTCTTTGAGTCTAATTAT
This sequence comes from Paulownia fortunei, assembly GCA_019321725.1. Classification (NCBI taxonomy): domain Eukaryota; kingdom Viridiplantae; phylum Streptophyta; class Magnoliopsida; order Lamiales; family Paulowniaceae; genus Paulownia; species Paulownia fortunei. The sequence continues at coordinate 10,230 of JAGSPU010000177.1, read as the reverse complement.
GAGATGTTTCTTGATAACCATCATCCTTATCCAAATAGAACTCTAACTAATCACAAATATGGATGCACATAGAAAATGCATCAATATCTCTCACTCATACATATTTGACTTGACTCATTCGAATCACATCCACATAATTCTCATCTCACGTCCTTTCTTTCATATAGAGAATAAGGCATGCAACCAAGCGAGAAAGAAATAAGTAAGGAGAGTTACATTAAGTCATCACCTAACTAACATAACTCAAAACTCAAAATTCGCTATGTACCCCAAACTATGTAGTCGCACTAGATCAAGTATCTCTAATCCCCATATAATGAGTAGAGCATACTTGACTCTCTCAGCTATGTATCTATGCTCATGACTATGTCAAACATATTTTTAACTTAGTCGATCGGCTAATGAGCTATAGAACAAAAGTGTGTTACCAATTTAGCTCTTTCTCGACCTCTCATATCAATCAACTTGGTCCTAACAGCTTTCTTAGTCACGCTCTGACAGACCGGATCAAACGTGGTCATTGGAAATATATTAAAGTAGCGTCATCAAACTTACACCTCATGACACGGTTCAGAATCCAAAGGCTATGAAAAACATATTAAGGGCTCATACAGTGACGAAGTAGGGATCCATTTAGTTACTCCACTTATAAGGTCATCTCAAAGCACATATAGTATGAATACATATTATGATGGAGCTCCCACTCAATTTGGGCATGCCATGCTCTTAACATCATACGAATCTTAGTCCAGTCGTTATCCAAGCGCCTGACCTGCTTACCATCATAAGTTACTCTCCAAAATATTATGTAGTAGTTCGCACATTCGGCTATAGATAGACTTTTATGAAGTTTGGACTTTATGTGATCACAATATCTTATAAAGATATGTTTGACCACTTTAGGGCCAAACTTCCCATGCTTATGAGAAGCGTTGTGAACAAACCCAGCCGACCCCCAAGGATGCAAGCCTTCTAAACTAGGCTTTCTGCCATGCCACATCTTATAGGGTGTCAAAGGAACTGACTTAGAAAGCACACGATTCAATATGTAGGCAGCAGTCAAAATTGCATCACCCCAAAATGATATTGGAAGATTTGCTTACGCCATCATTGATCTGGCCATATCCAGAAGTGTGCGATTTCTTCTCTCTGTAACCCTATTTTGTTGCGGAGTGTGTGGAATCGTCAATTGTCTGATGCTCCCTTTTTCTTCAAACATTTGTCTAAACTGATCAGACAAATATTCTCGCCCTATGTCAGTATGTAGAATTTTGAGGTTCCTATCTCTTTGGTTCTCAATCTCTGCTAAAAATCGCTTAAAACAATCAAGCGCTTCTGATCGATGATACAAGAGATATACTGACCCATAGCGCGAATAATCATCAATAAAAGTAAAAAAATAGGATGCACCATGTCGTTCCCTCATATTTATGGGTCCATATATATTCGAGTGGACTAACTCTAGAGGATGAGTAGCCCTCTTTGCCTTTCCAAAAGGCTTCTGGCAAGCTTTTCCTGCCAGATATGGTTCACACACAGGAAAGTTGTGTGCGCCATTCCCCATAGCAATGTAATGGCTGCATGCTGACACTCGATGATAATCTACAAATCCTGCTCGATCCCTTATCGCGTGTTTTGTTACCCTTGTATCTACAATCTAACCAATGAGAGAATTAGCAACAAAAATATGCGAGCATACAAATAAACTAAGAGAGTTAGGAGTGGGTCTTACCTTCTTCAACTTAGTGCAATCACGAGCAAAGTGACCCAACTTTCCACAGTTAAAACACTTATCTTTCTTCTTTCCACCCCTCTTGCCTTGGCAACGCTTTATAGACTTGTCACCTTGTAGGGCTAAGTTCTAGCTTTGACCACTACTTTGTCCAGCATCCTCCTACTTGTTCCAACGTTTGCCTTTATTGGGTTTACGCTGTCCAGCATGTGCGACAAGAGTTGCTACTTGTACTCGCTTCGACTTTCAACGGTCAGCCTCAAGCTTGAGATGACTGGCGACATTATCGAATGCTTGGATTTGCTTGTTATGTGTAAGCACAAGCTTAACATGTCCCCAAGTCTGCTTAGGTAGCGACCTTAGGACAACCAAAACTTCTTGTTCATCAGTGAGCTCACTTCCAGCATTTTGAAGCTCTCGAATCATATCCTTCATCACATCAAGATGTTGTCATCAAGTGCTTCGGGTCAAGTACATACTGGTTGAACCTAAGGGTTAGTGCCCTCACTCTTGTAGCATAAGTGACCCTCAACACATCCCACAGCTCTCTAGCTGTAGGATTCTGTTCAAACTTATTGATCATATTATCGTGCATGCAGCTCAATATAGTAAAGCGCACACTCTTATCTTGATCAACCCACTTATTGTACGCATCAATATCGCGATGATATTGGACAGTTGGTCCATTTTCTAGCTCAGTTGGCATAGGCATAGTAGTGGTGAGATGATCAAGGATATTTTCTTTGTGCAACAAAAATTGAATTTTTCTATGCCACATTGCATAGTTCTGGCCATCAAGTTTTCCAGTACCATAGAGATCAGAAAAAGCTACTTGGGCATTCATTACTGTATAATATACGCAATAAGTTAAGTACTGGTCTAAAATTTTATCCGGATCCAAGTAAATATTTATCATTTTCTTTAATTCAGTTAGATCGAAAATTTCGCAACCAAGACTAGTAATCATCTCCCACCAAATTAAAGATCACAATAAAAAATTACTGATCCATGAATAAAATTAAAAATGTCCATAAAAAAATACATACATTAAATATGAATAATAATCTTGAGTTGACATTTGGTGTGTCATATCGAGATAATTATTGGTCTATGGTGGTAATTAATGAAACATATCCCAAAAAATATATATACATGGCCTAAAAAAAATGGCCTCACAAATACATGCCAAAAAAAAATTATATTTTTCAAGACCTACTACATAAATCTAAAATTGGAATACCGTACTACCACCATTTCCATTAATTATCTCTCAAATAAAATAACTATAAAAACATAACATACATGAGCATCCAGAATGTCAACTCCTATTTTATGTATATTGATAAATAATCGCATTAGATAAAATAGCATAATCACAAAAAAATATAATTAAAACAAATTTAAGCCTAAAAAATAATTATAGAATTTAAAAAATAAATTCTATATGTTCAAATAGGCCAGAAAAAATAAAAACTTAAATTCTGCCCATTTAGCAAAATTTTCATTTTATTTTCATTTTTTTTACGTGGGCCCCTGGCCCGCACGCCACTGGGCCGCCAGCTGGCAGGCGCCTAGTGGCAACTAGCACACGCCAGCTATTTGCTGTTTCTCCTACTGCGCCACATGGTGCAGCAGCAGCAACCTTTTTCCTTTTTTTTTTAATAAAGAAAAAATTCATCGCCTTGTGGGTAGCCGTTCTCGGGCGCTCTTTTTTGGTGGAGACTAATTTCCAGCAAAAAAAATATCTTTCTCAATACTAATTCATTTTTGATACATAATATATTGATTTAATAGTTTTTTTTTCTGTTCATGCTTTATAACATGACATCAATATTATGCATCAATTAAATTTAAACATGCATTTGTACGTACAAATACAATATATATAACTTTCAAAGTCTATTTTCATGATTGAATTTAAATCATGAAGGCGAGGTCGAGCCCTAATGGCTCTGGTACTAGTGTAAGCAATTTACAATCGCATATAAATAATAATTGAATCAATATTATCTTAAAAGTGGAAATTCATTTGATTCATGGATGAACAGCTTGCTTACAAGCCTCCCAATAATATCACCATAGTCTTTCTCGCTCCAGTAAATACTATTAGAGCATTCACTAAATTTTTAACTACACACCTTAAACCTGTGGAGATTTCTTAGTTTCTGGTGATACTCCAAGAATAAATGTAAAGAGAATATGGAGGAGAGAGAATATTTTTCTGTTAGTTAAAATGCATATCATTGTGATATCTTATAGTGGTAGGGAGAGATAACAAAAAAGATTCTCTCTATCCCTATCATTCTTTGAGTTCGATTAGGAGAGGTTTCTTGATAACCATCATCCTTATCCAAATAGAACTCTAACTAATCACAAGTATTGATATAAATAAAAAATGCATGAATAGGAACGTCTCTCATACTTTTAGATATTTGTTGTATTAAGTCCTCTGTCCTCTTGAATCCCACCTTAGTTGATGTTATCTAATGTTTTTAAATCTAAATCCGATAATGAACCAAACAAGTAATTGAGTCATGGTTTGTTCTTTAAAAAAAATAATGATTGACCTATTTATTCATATATACATCTATGCATAAAATACATGGGATGAGCCATGAGTCTAAAATAAATTTAAGATGTTAAATTCATAAGGTCCGTCTAGATTATAGACCGAAATAAATATAAGACCTAATAGACCGAGTTCATGAACTCTGCAATATAATAGACAAATTAGACTATAATACTTACACTAAGCTCAATAGGCCATAAGACCTAATCCTACGAATACTTTTATATCAGTACTATAAATACTCTCAATTTTCATTATTGAAAGGTACGCAATTAATTATGCACATATATGTTCTCAAGATTTCTGTCTTGCATCTACTTGCTCTGAAACTGACTTGAGCGTCGGAAGGTTTTTGTCGGGTCAACTCCCAGCACCCCTAATGACTTTTTGTGATGCAAATAGTGATCCACTTTGCAGTTGACTTTCAACTAGGAGTTTCAAGAAATTGACTGATACCATATCATTTTGGCGTCGTATGTGGTAACCTTACTGCCTGATCATTGAGAATGTAGTTAGGATCTAGACCCATGAGAGTACCCAACACCCAAGACAACTCCCCTACCAGGGGCGCTTGTGGCAATGGAGGCGACCCCCCTACTGGAGGTGCCCGTTGTGCTGGAGGCGACCATCGTCCACCTCCAGCTAACTTAAGAGATCCATCTTCTCCTCATCAGGAGGAGCCAGTATTACACATGACCCAGAAAGCATTGAGGATCATGATTGAAGAAGTAACAACCTATGCAACAGCCGAAGCAATTGCACAATTTGTTGTTGGCCAGCATAGAGAAGAGTCCCCTCACTCACCTCACAGAGGTCGAGGTCCAGTTCCAGTTCCAGTTCCTGAGAGGATTGAACAAAGGCGCAAGGCGGTGGGGCACAATGCCACTAATCAGCATAGAGAAGAGCCCCCTCAATCACTCCGCAAAAGGCAAAATGCTCCAGCTCTTAAGAGAACTGAGTAGAGACGAGAAGCAATTAGGCGTAGAGAGATCGATATTCACAAGGATGTGAGCAGCCACGCGTTCCCACTTAGAGACCTTATAAAGCAATGAGAGGAGATGAAGGCGACAAATACCATGACACCTATTCACCCAACAGGCTTGCGCAATCAAAAGAAAGATTACCTCCCATTAGCAATAACACCTCCCAAGCGAAGCCCATTCTTCCTCGCTATCTTTGTTGAGTCCCTACCGACCAGAGTTAAGATAGTCAACCTTACCGAGTTTGATGGAATTAGTGATCCATAAGAGTATCTCGACAAGTTTTATGCCAAATCAGACTTGTATGATTGAATGAAGTCGCCTATTACAAGATATTCCATACTACTCTCTCCAAGCACGTCTTAATGTGGTTCAACCAATTACCTGTTAGAAGCATCACCAGCCTTGAACAATTAAATCAAAAGTTCTTGCACCAATTCTCCATCAACTGCAAGTACCCGAAGACTATAGTATCCCTATTCAACATTGCCCAAAGGGATGGGGAGCCGCTCCATGAATACGTATAACATTTTATGGAAGCAGTTTATGAGATCCCCCTTGTGAATTATGAGTTGCTGGATGGAATTATGCAGCAAAACCTCTTTCATGAAAGATTTAAGGAGTCCATTGTAGGAGACCCCCACTACCTTCGAAGAGCTCTTAGTGTGAGCAGAGAAGTACATTTGGATAGAGGAGACAGTAGAAATGAGTGCTCTTGAAAAGAGGAAGCATAAGGAAAAAGACAGAGTTGAAGGGAGGAAGAAGGAAGATAGGTAAAATGCACCTCCATCGAGCTATACTTGTTTCAACACCCCAATGCTAGGCTGTCAGAAATATTGGTGGTTATTGAGCAGCAGGAGTTAGTACAACCATTTCAACCGATGAGAGAGAATCCCAAGCAGATAAAATCTAATAAGTACTATTGCTTCCACTAGGACTACGAGCACACCACAGAAGAGTGTTACCATTTGAGGAATGAAGTTGAAAGGCTCATTCAGAATGGTATTTGACAAAATACATTGATAAAGCTCAAGACAATCGTCGTCATCCCAATCCTGACTCCCCAAGCTACTACAACTCATCTTAGGAGCATCCTAGTGGAGATAAGAGTGGGCACGACGATGACAACTTTCTAATGGAAGGAGTGATAGAGATTTATCACCTGAAGCCCCATAGGTAGAGTCTACTAGTAGTGCAAGCGTAGAAACACTTAGTTTATTTTTACCAAGTTATGCCCATGAGGGCCATAAATTAGTTTATCTTTTATTTTATGCCCAATATGGCTAATATTTATATTTCTTAACTCGTTAGGAAGATGGTTAGATTTATATTGTCATACCTTAAGAGGCAACAATTTGTTTTATCTACAAACTTGTTTCTACATCAATAAAATAAATTTCTCTGTATCTTATTACCTCCGCTTATGTGCACATACTTATACTTAAAAAATTCTGGCAATGTTGTAACCCTGGAGTCCTATAACTCAACTTCTCTTGAGGTCAAAGGCAAAATGTGTCTTATGATATCCGGATGTCCATTGAGGCTACCATATGCTTGGTCTCAGGCAATCAAGAGGAATTTTCTCAAGACGACACACTCAATGAGCTTTACCAGCTCTCATACTTGAGAGATCCTATCAACCTCCACCTTCGAGAAGCCCTACGAGCTCTCACACTTAGGAGGTCCTATTGACCTCCACCTTCGATGAGCCCTACTAGCTTCCATACTTAAGAGGTCTTATCGACCTCCATTCTCGAGGAGCCCTACTAGCTTCCATACTTAAGAGGTCCTACCGACCTTCACCCTCGAGAAGCCCTATTGGCTTCCATACTTAAGAGGTCCTACTAATCTCCACCCTTTAGGAGTCCTACCGTGTCCTACACTTGAAAGGTCCTACCCATCTCCACCTTCGAGAATCCCTACCGACTCCTACACTTAAGAGGTCCTAACGACCTCAACCCTTGAAGAGCCCTACTGGTTTCCATACTTAAGAGGTCCTACTGACCTCCACCCTTGAAAAGCTCTACCGGATCTCACACTTGATAGGTTCTACCGACCTTTACCCTCGAGAAGCCCTACTGGCTTCCACACTTGTGAGGTCTTACCGACCTCCACCCTCAAGGAGCCCTACCAACTTCCATACTTAAGAAGTCCTACCAATCTCCATACTCGAGGAGTCCTACCGGCTCACAAATACAAGAAGTCATACTGACTTTCTCCATGATGATCAGTATAGGGCAACAACTATTGCATAAAGCGATAAAATACTAAGTAAATGGACTAAGCATAAGAATGAGATGAACAACTCACCTAGGTTAAGTCCCCTTGAGGGGCTACGACTATGTGGACTGCAAGGGGCTACAACTACATGGACTGCGACTAGGAGAAGATGAGCACATTTCTTGCACATGAAGGGGGACCACTCTAAGTCAAAGAATCCAAGATGACCTGGAAGAGAAATTCAGGTCAAACCACACTTGGCTCGACCTGGTTAGGTTGAGCGCTACGGGCTAGACCTAAAAAAAAAAATACAGGTTCAACGCCCAACCTGGTCAGGTCGAGCTGAGCATGGCTCGACCTGCAAAAAAAAGAAAAGAAAAAAAAGGTCATCTATGGGATACCATTGCTTCCTTGGGAGGAGCTTGCTCACCATTGCACCCCCTAAGAAAAACTCTCATGTCATTATGCCCCTAAATAGAGCTCATACCAATCGTACCACAAAGAGGAGCTCTCGCACCATCACGCCCCTAAATAGAGGTCACACGTAATTGTACCCATAAGAGGAGCTCTCGCGTCATTGCATCCCAAAATGAGCTCTCGCGCCACCACACCTCTAAATGAAGCTCGTACATAATCGCGCCCCCAAAAAGAGCTCTCGCGCCATCGCGCCCCTAAGAGGAGCTCTTGTGCCATCGCAAACCACCCTCCCCTCCCCCCTCCCCCCAAAAAAAGGAGCTCGCTCCCTTACGCCCCTAAGAGCTTACGCGCTCATCCCTCAAGAAGTTCTACTAGAAGAGATGAGTCCAATTACTTACATATTTTCTACAAAGTCTACCCTCTGAGGGCTCATGTCGTTTTTAATTTTACTTAATCAAAAGTGATAAACCCCCAAATAACTCAGCGAATAGGACATTATCGATGGCAAACTCATATCCTAGTTTCAAAGTCTATTTCTTCAAATGAGATGTTTTCCCCAAATACAGTCAATTCCCTACATATGAACCAAAATGTGCTAACACCAAAAACAAGGAATGCAACTCTAAGATGCTCCAAAGAGGTGATATGCCCTAAACTGCTCACTCCAAGAGGTGACATGCCTTGAGCTACTTACTCCAATAGGTGACATGCCCCAATATACTCACCCCAAGAGGTGACATGCCCCAAACTACTCACCCCAAGCGGTGACCTGCCTCGAGCTACCTTCCCCAAAAGGTATGCCCTAAACTACTCACTCCAAGAGGTAATATACCCCAAGCTATTCACCTCAAAATGTGACACACTCCAAAACTCTCTACTCTCGGCCAACCTTCTCTGCGTGAGGCTTGACCGAGAGTAGGGGCTTATGATAGGCCATAAGCCTAAAATATACCCAAAAGTCTAAGTTCAAGAGGTCCGTTTGGATTATAAGCCGGAATAAAGACAAAACCCAATAAACTGAGTTCATAGGCTCCATAAGATAATAGACAAATAATAATGCTTAAGCTAACCCACTAGACCATAAGGTAGGTCTAAACCTGGCTAAGTGGATCTTGAGATAGGAACATGTTTCAATTTTTTAAACCCAGCCGAGTTCAAGGCGGATAACAGGTCTTAGTGGATCCACCCCCAACCCATCCCAAATTATTTTTATTTTTATTATAAGATATATTTTATAATTATTAATTAGTTTAACTTAACTAATTTCTGAATTGAGTGATTGTTCACAATGAAATATTATTAGATCAACTCAAAAATTATTACAAAAATATTTATAAATTTTAGTTTCAATTCGAAAATATTATAATTGGTTTATATAGTGCACAATATAAATATGCATTATGAATAAGCTAGTTATATTAAGATTGAAGCAACCGTAAGCAAACAGGCTATATGTAACATTTTAAAATAGTGGACATATATAAATCAATCTTATTATTACATTTACTAATTAGAAAAATATAATTAAAATTAATTAATATTGTATCACTAGTATTTAATGAAGAATGTTAAAATTCAATAATTATATGAAAAGAAAAATAACTATACAAAACCAAAAAAGTTAAAAGAAAATAATTTTTAGTGGGTTTATGGGTTCATACAGGTTGGACCTGTCGAGTTTTGGACCCGGAGCAATGTAGGGCGGATCTCGGGTCCAATTTTTTTCTTGATGGAATGAATATCAAATTTAACCAAATTCATCCCAAACCCGCCCTATTGTCATCCTTAAAGCATTTTTAGCACCATTTTTTTTGTTATGAAGGACAGATTCTTGCTGCTTTTGCAAGAGAAAACAAATCTAACTTTGGAGGACAAATTAAACATAGAAACACATATTCTATCTGTATTTATTGTTCCTATGTATTCACTTTTTTTTTTTATCTTTTCCTTTTGCTGCTTCACTTCCTGAAGCAAATGCTTAAGCTGAAAGAATAAATGGTCAGCAAGATTTATGTGAATTGGTTCAAGTCTTCCGGTGTTAACTCCACTCAAGGCCGACTCTTCTTGTGAGCGATCAACTCTTGAGTAGATCCATATCTGTCATATGTATAAATAATTAGGGGTCTATGGGATTTCACACTCTATGAGCTTGGACTACCTTTTAGCGGACCTTGTTAAACTGGATAGCTCTATTAGGCCATTTGCAACCGATAATTTTATTTTATCACAATTTTTGTACTAAAATTGTGCAGTTTTCTGTATCAACTTAAAATCCATCCCCAACTCATTTATTTCAAATTTTACTTTAAAAA